>JAKELH010000635.1:0-41735 GCA_021525015.1 Lactarius pseudohatsudake | reverse complement strand
GGCTTCGTTGTATACCTTGCTAATCGGCTATCCTTTCGTCATGCAGGAGGAAATCAGGATCACAGGTCTGTTGTATCTTCCTGTTTCTCCGTATCGACTGAAGGAGGCATCCCTTCACAGTCGTCGCTGCTGATGGTCTAGCCAAGCGCGATGTCTTCCGTCTTCCCGACCCGTTCGCTGTTATCACCGTCGATTCGGAACAAACAAACACAACGAGCGTGATCAAAAAGACTCTTAACCCTTATTGGAACGAGAGCTTTGATATGTCAGTCCTCCCGTCCTTCAACGGGTCGCAGTCCGTGTCTTACTTTGCCATGGCAAAAATCAAGTATGGTTAAGGATTCCTCCGTTGTTGCGGTTCAGATCTTCGATCAACGCAAGTTCAAGCGACGGGATCAAGGCTTTTTGGGCGTGGTCAACGTACAAGTGAGCAACTACTTGGATTTAGAACTTGGAGGTCATGGTACGTCCCCTCACACCTCTTAGTGTCTTGTACCTTTTTCTTTCCCTGACCGGTTCGTACCATCATAACACAGAGATGTTACAATTAGACTTGAAGAGATCCAACGACAACCTTGTCGTACACGGAAAATTGATAATTTACCTCTCCACCAATCTTAGCACTCCTGCTACCAATTCCCGTCCAGCGGGCCCTTCAACGGCTCTGTCGGTTTCTCCCTTCCCATCAAACGATTCTAGCCTTTCCGTTAATAATACTTCGGCGTCCACGGCCCCCGGCACATCCACCAGCTTATCTCGCGCATCCAGTTCTCACGCCACCACCCAAGACCACCGAACCGATTATGGCCATGCCAACGCCCATCATCCCCGGATCCCAAGAGCCCGAGCAACAGCTGCCCAAGCCCAACACCGCAACTCGTCCAGTTAGCACCGGTGGTGCTCCATCGGGACCTCCCCCACAGGCCTCCGTCAGACCCTCTGCGCCATCTGGTGTCTCCGCTGGCCCGAATTTCAATCCCACTGAGGATCAGTACGGACCGCTCCCACCCGGTTGGGAGCGGAGAATCGACCCTCTTGGCCGGACCTACTATGTTGACCACAACTCGCGCAGCACTACCTGGAACCGACCGTCGTCGAACCAAGCCGCCAATCATCATGCTCAGGAAGGCGAGACAAACGCCGCACGGGATCAACACAGCCGCCGCATCCTTGCGGACGATCTTTTGGAAGCTTCGAGTGGGGGCTCCAATATACAGCGTTCTGGAACCACCAATTCGCAGCCTGGAAACGCCGCCGTAGTCGGAAGCGGCGGCACTGCTACCACAACGGGATCAGGTAGTTTACCCGCCGGTTGGGAGGAACGATACACGCCAGAAGGCCGTCCCTATTATGTAGATCATAACACGCGGACTACTACCTGGGTGGACCCACGGCGGCAAACGATCATTCGTGTTATGGGGCCGAACGGCCAGAGTACGTCGCTGCAACCTCAGACCATCTCGCAGCTCGGTCCGCTTCCGTCTGGGTGGGAAATGCGGCTCACTTCCACAGCTCGGGTGTATTTCGTTGATCACAACACCAAGACGACAACGTGGGACGACCCGAGGTTGCCGTCTTCGCTCGATGCAAACGTGCCGCAGTACAAGCGCGATTTCCGCCGCAAGTTGATCTACTTCCGTTCTCAGCCTGCGATGCGCGCGCAACCAGGCAATTGCCAGATCAAAGTTCGGCGCAACCACATATTTGAGGACAGCTATGCCGAGATCATGCGCCAGACACCCACGACCTCAAGAAGCGACTCATGATCAGTTGAGGGCGAGATGGTCTGGATTACGGCGGCCTCGCGCGGTAAGTGTCCACGATTGTCGGATAGTGGCCGCCGCTTAACAGCCTCCGCATCTATAGAGAATTTTTCTTCCTACTCTCACACGAGATGTTCAACCCCTTTTACTGCCTTTTCGAATACTCGGCACATGACAACTACACGTTGCAGATCAATCCCGCTTCGGGTGTCAACCCTGAGCATCTTAACTATTTCAAGTTCATCGGACGCGTTCTAGGCTTGGGCATTTTCCATCGCCGGTTCCTTGATGCTTACTTTATCGTTCATTCCAAATGATATTGAAGAAGAAAGTGACCCTGGCCGATCTCGAGAGCGTTGATGCTGAGTTGCACCGCGGGCTGACCTGGATGCTGTAAGCCGTCGTTCTTATTCCCACTCCTAACCAATAATTGGCGCGCCGGCGACTCATGTGATCGTTACAGGGAAACGACATTACGGACATAATTGACGAAACCTTCACCACCATGGAGGAGCGCTTCGGCGAGATGGTCACAATTGACCTAAAGCCGGGTGGTGCCGATGTCCCCGTCACGGAAGAAACAAGAAGGAATATGTCGATCACGTGGTCGAATATCGCATTTCAAAGCGTGTCAAGGAACAGTTCGACGCTTTCAGCAGCGGTTTCAGTGAGCTTATACCCCAGGAACTGATCAACGTGTTTGACGAGCGTGAGCTCGAGTTGCTCATCGGTGGCATGTCTGAAATTGACGTGTACGTCCCTCATTTGCCGTGTTGGATTCCCGTACTGAAAGTACGGATAGGGACGACTGGACCAAGTTCACGGACTATCGGGGATATGAAGTTAACGACGAAGTTATTCAGTGGTTCTGGAAATGTGTGCGTTCGTGGCCTCCAGAACGCAAGTCACGCTTATTACAGTTTGCAACCGGGACATCGCGTATTCCTGTCAACGGCTTCAAAGATTTACAGGGTTCTGATGGACCACGGCGCTTCACGATCGAAAAAGCGGGCGATCCGAACCAACTTCCGAAGAGTCACACATGCTTTAATCGCATTGACTTGCCGCCATACAAGGATTACGCTAGTCTAGAACACAAGTTAACGCTTGCCGTCGAGTGCGTTTCTTCTTCCATCCTACCTCTTTCATCGAATTTACGTGTCCTTCTACAGGGAAACGGTCGGTTTCGGACAGGAGTAGATGCAAGGATTTGTCTCTGTGGTCGTTCTGTTGTTCTATATACTTCTTTCTGACTAGTCCTGTTATGTTCTATCCACCCGTCGTAGTACCGTCTATCGCCGCTTAGTTTGATTTCCTTTTCGTTCACAATAATGCCCTTCTCCATCGATTGGTTCGGTTCATACCGTGACATTGTATGCTTAGGGTTTATGACTTAGGGTTTACACCCACACCTTTTGGCATAGTTTACCAAATGGAGCCAGATACAGTGGCCAGTATTTCGTGATTGGCAAGTCGACTGCTCGTGTGCTGTCCATTCCGATGCAGAAACCAACCCCGAGGCACCAACACGAGCCCCGCCACACACATGGCTATCCTCCACGGCCAACCCCATCGACCAGATTCGTGTCCGCGCGTGAATCGTACCCGGTGTTTCTCTCTTTTCAAGATACCCTTGGGTTGCAGGTTGGGTGGGCCTGGCGCGGCCTCGTGGATGCATTCCGATGGGACATCGCCGTCCGTCTCATAACCAGGAATGTCGGTTTTCCTTCCGACAACAACTCGTCTCGTTCTGCCTTTTCGTTTACTTACGACGCCGTGATTCATGCAGCGATGCAGAGGTTCGTGGGAACGCGCTCAAGTCATTCATCCTGAACGGCATCTCTCTGCTCTCCGTCTACGTCTTCGACCTCTTTCTGCATCCCCTTGCGCAAGAGCAACCACCGCAGAAATGGCTGCACCGTAGCATCGGCTGGTTCTACCGCGTCCTGTGGCTCCTACCCGTCGTGGGCGTCTCGCTCTACCTCAACGTACGTACACGCATTCCGAGTGAATGTTCTCTTGCAAGGCACTGATTTGCATCGCGGTTGTTTGCAGGCCTCATGGTGCTCTCTCGTCGCAAAGCGCACTTTCACATTGCAGCATGGCCTTGCGTTTCCGTACGCCGGGATGACTTCGACCACATCCCCAAACGCCTACATCGCGTTTCTCAACTCGCTAGCCACGTCCGCGTATCGTGCCGTTATGATCGCGACGTGCGTCTTCCTTTCATTCGCGCTGGGTTACGTCCCGTCGTTGGCGGCATAGCGGAGGCTATTTTCTTTTGCTGGGTGAACGCGTGAGTGGACCCTCGATTCCAGCATCTGTTATTACACCATCTCACACAAACTTTCAGATATTATTGTTTTGAGTAAGTTGGCCTCGCGCACTCTCCTGCTTTCCATTTTAATCTTCCGGGGGGAAGGTTCATCTGGATAGCTCGCGGCTTGTCGCTGTCTCGGAGAATACGATACTTGGAAGAGCGGTGGATGTACTTCTTTGCCTTTGGTATGTCCAGACCTATTTCTTGCGTGGTCCCTATTCGGCTTATCACCTCCCGGCAGGCCTGCCTTCGGCGCTCTTATGCATGTGGGGTAGTACCCTCGCTAATGCGGCGCTCTTTGCCCTCATTTTTCCGTCCGTGAGTGCTGCTCATTGCTAATCCTCGCTCCGTCTTTGCCGAACGGCCCCTTAGTACATATAATGGCGGTGCACGCCCACCCCGTGCCAAGCGACCCATACAATCCCTCCCCACGGGCACCCTCACCTGACCCCACTTCTTCAAGCGCCCCGATCAAGCACCCGTCCCCATACATACCCATACGCCTCCGCGTCTTCGCTTCGGTGATTTTCATCAACGACTGCATCGTGTCCGTCCTCAGTCTCTGCACGAGACGGCATTCAGGCACCCGACCAAGAGCATTCTCTCCAGATCAGGCGGGTGGAACCGGTGAGAAAATGGAGGGGGGCGAGGGTGATGGTGTCGAGCTGCGGCCACTTCGTCGCGGTCCCGCGCTGCGTCAGACCATGGCAGCACGACGGAAATTTGACTGATCGTTCTCGTTATTGTTACATCGTTGTTGTCGCTCTCGTCGTCGTTCACCGCTGCATCATCATATACACGTCATAAGGACACAACACATACAATGCAGGATTCTCTTTATGTGTGCTCGACTACCCGAACCCTGCCCACTCGACGCTGATGTAGGTGACCTCCCGGCTCGCCGGGTCCCATCCACACAACAGGTGTGCCTTTTTCGTCGCCGTGCCCAACCGGCCGTGCGCCACAATCTCCATCGGACGTAATGGAGCAGACGGGGAGGTCTGCACGGTCGCGACAAAGTGAGAATGATAGCGCAGCGGATCGCCTGCGCGACGAGGGTTTAGAGAATGAGCGGCGTCAGGCAAAAAAAAAAAGAGAGAGCGCACCGGGATACACGAGCCAATCGCCACCAAACTTGCTGCCCGCCCAAGTACCCCTTCTCCCACAAGTCCCGAAAGACCTCGCACCGCGCGCGCTCCTCCTCCGTTGCCGGGTACGTCCACACCCCCGCCTCGCGCGCCGCGTCCAGCGTCTCGTATTCGTGCGCCGCGGGCGCGTACCACGCGAACGCGCCGGACGTCGTCGGCACAGAGACCGTGTACACGGCCGCCGGCGGGCGTCGGTCGTGGAGGGTGCAGGCGCGTTTGCAGGGCCTGGTCCTGCGTCTTCGGCGGCCTCTGCCAGTTGTTGACGCTGCCGTCGCGCATCGCGCTCAGCACGTTTCTGCTGTGCTGCAGCCTCCGTCGCGGCGGCGGCGGGCGCTCTGTCCTCGCCTTTGCGCCGTCCCGCCTCGCGTACTTGATGGGCGATGCCGCGCTGGCGCTGTGCGTCCCAGGATTCGAGCTGTGCGGGCGTGGCGGGTGGTGCGCTGCAGGGTCGTGCACGATCGTTGCGAGTGTCTGCATTTTGTAAGCAATGAGGGAGTGGAGATGAGACAGACTCGCCCGCGCCTCACTCACGCTTTTCTACGAGGAGAACGAGCTCTTCGGGTACGAGGACGAGGGGAACGCCGAGGAATATGTTCTGCTGGGAGAGATGGGGGAGCGTTCCGGAGAGCACGCCGCAGATACGGTGTTCTGAGCGCAGAGTGGCGACATCTGAGAATCCGTCAAGAGTCAGGCGGAGGTCATAAACCAGCGTTGTTGTAGCGCACGGTCAACGTCCCAAACTAAAGCCGTTTGATTGGATACGTGAATCGGTATTCGAGTCGACATCTGTGACTGGCAGTGGACCGGGTCTACTCAATACCAAGATCATTACACGTGACGGTTATCGCAGATATCGCGCCCTTTCCGTGTCGGTGAGGTAGCTGGCGATGTAGCTCCTCATCATCTGACACAACTCTACATACAAGGTCCCCTCACTCTCAACGAGCTCCAGCAAGAACAACACACCATATCCAGGCCCACCGCGGTGACGTGCTTCGCGAGCATCGGCGGGATGTCCTCGACAGTGAGCGAAAAAAATACCCGCGAGACTCGTGTGTTTGTCTCGTGATACTTGCGCAACATTGTCCTCCGTAATCCTGGGGAGTTCAAGAGCGAATCTGGCAAGGGGTAAGTATGTATGTTGAGCCAAAGCGAACGACCTAGAATACACGAACCTCGATCTGTCCCCCAGCTTCGACGAGCAGCGTCAAAAGGCGGAAGACACTCGAGACGGTCGCGCTAAGCGCTTTCACTGTCTCGCCAGAAATTCAGATACCCGTAATCGGCGTGCGCCGCATTGTTGACTCACGTTTTGTCCAAATCGCGGCCTGGGTCATCACCCGGTGCATGACCCGGCCGAGCAGCTGCGAGCGAATCCCCGCAGGAATCTCCGCGTAGCTGTCCGTGATCGTCTGCAGATCCTCCGCCACGTACACGTCTTCAAAGTCAACGTGTATGCGGTCGTTCTCTGCGTCCAGAAGCACCGCGTTGGCAGCGGCGGTGTTACGGATAAACGCCGACCAGATGCGCGCGAGGGGCGATATGGGGTGGCGCACGACGCGCGTGGAGAGGAGCTTCGGTTTGTCGTCTCGGGAGGTGAAGGAGAGCGGCGCGCTGCGGGCTTGGTAGGACAGGCGGCGAAAGACGGAGTAGGTCGGCTTGTAGTTTCCGATCACACTAGGATTCCCAGTCAGCGTTGATGTGGTGGCGAGGGTGCCGGGTGAGGGAGAGAACGAACCTCGTCCTTTCACGGATGAAGGTGTCACCCCAGAGGTGGTACAACAACTTGATTGTGCAGCCCCGGAATGTGTGTGAAACGTGCAGAAACGTGAGTGTGGCATCCCATCGCTCGATCTTGCTCGGATACAGCATGAGGTCACTGAGGTACTCTCCCATAGATGTCGCTAAGATCGTGTATACCAGCTCGGTGGGCAGCTGCAACGCTCGGTCTGCGGTTCTCTGCGACGCGTGCGTGTCCTCGGGTGTGGCAGACGGAGACACGTAACTACGCCGAGCCCTTTTCCGAGACATGCTATGTTCGCCGGTTGCAACCCGCGATGATTTGGGTTATTTTAAATGAGATGGTGGTCGAATGGGACAAAGAGCGGGTGAGAGCACGTTGGGACAGATGCTCTGGCTGCTATTTAGCCAAAAGTGGTGGCGATTCCGAGGGGCACGGTAGTATGCGAGTCATTGGACACTTTCGGGAATAAAATGAGGCTGTACGGCCTGTACCATTACAGTGCCTCCTGCAAGCTGCAACTTTGGTCCACTTACTTACTGTGCAACTCGGGTCACTGCTTCGCAGCTTATCACAGAGTGTCGAGGGTGAATGAGATAGCGCGTTTGCCAAGGCTGCGCGCTGCACATCGGACGTATTAACTTGTACAGTAAGCACGGGAAATTAATGTACAAGTTCCCATCGTGCTTCCTTCAATTCTCCGCCTAGAAACCTCACTCTCCCCTCCCTCTCCAATTTCTTCAGGTGCAGCATAATCCCTCTCGCGGCGGCCTCTAACAGCGATTCTGGGTACCTTTCATACACCCTCGAAACAATCGTCCATGTCGTCCACGATCCTTCAGGAGGCGTTGTGCCGAGCACTGCCAAAACCTGTGACTCGCGCTCAAGTCGGTGGTCAATGTATGCGCGGATCGTCTGGGCACCATCGCTGACGACAGGACCGTGGCCTGGATAAAGTACATCGTATTTGTCGCGAGCGTCGTACTTTTTGTGGAGGCTCGCGAGATATTCATACAGGTCCTCAAATACAGCGGTGCCTTGCCCAAGGACTCCATCGCCCGTGAAGAGTGCGCGGTCTGCAGCGAAGAGGAGAGAGACAGAATCGGCGGTGTGACCTGGACAGTGCAGCACTTCGAGCGTCCAGTCGTTTGGGTTTGATCCTGGGGGCAGGACTGATGCGGTCAGTTTCTGACCATCTGCGAGATCGTGGAAGTGGCCGCCTCCCGGGGCGGAAAGGCAATCGCCCTCCTTTAACCCAGATTGAAGCTCATTAAGGACGAGATCCGAATTAGGCGTAGGGAGAGGGAACTTGTGTATGCGGGGAGGTGAGAAAGGCGTTTCTGGATTTCGTTTGGCCCAGAGATCGCGGCAAAGGCTGAGCACTGAGGGTAGCCCACGAATGTGGTCGTGGTGTCGATGCGTCAAAATTATGTCTGAAATGTCAGGTAGCGACGAGTGTCGTGGGTTCTCGAGTGCCGTGCGTAGGGTTGGAGGATATTCTGGCTTCCCCTCACCCGTGTCCACGAGGATGTACGGATTGGAAGCACCGACGATGTATGTGTTGGTTCCTGAGGGCACAAGCTAAGCACACCAGTGGGTCATTTGGAAGTCAAGACAAGAGACCTTGCAAGGTAAATTTTCCCGGGTTCTAGCACCAGTAGAAGTAGCGTTCAAGTGAACGACATGAATGAGGGGCATACCTGCCCTAATATCCTGACTACTTTGTCGCTTATCTGCATGCGTTGCTCCATGAATATAAGCAGAGATACATGTGGATGTAAATACCCGGGTTATAGGTTTCAATGCTTCGAGCTTTTCCATTGTGTCTGAAGGGTGCAACGAGTAAGACTGAATCTCGTTCGGAGTTCGGGTAAGTTTCTCGGCCGGTGGTCTGGTGGTCCATGGACTGCAAATCATTTGTCAGCGGACCAAGTTGACCGTGCCGTTTCTCGCGTCTGCTTTTGTCGACGACGACCACAACACCATAATGTCTGCCGCTGTAGCGACTCGCCAACCTTCTGCAGATATCCCGTCTCAGAAAAGGAAGAGGTGTGTGTTCTCGAAGTGTAACTTGCGGCCCTGGTATATCAACATTTTAACAGATCTCGCTCTCGGTCCCCCGATAATGCACCTCCCCCGAGTCGCCGCAGGTCACTCTCGCCCCCAGCCCCGCGTGGAGTCGTAGACGTTCCAAGGGTAGATGACGTCGACCCTGTCCGTCGAGCAGAGCGGGAGCGCCAACTTGCCGCTCGCATGGCTGCTGTCGAGCTCGGCAAGACCGAAGACAACAAGAAAGGCGACGCAAAGGAGAAAGGGTTCGACGCGGTAGCCGAGTTTGCCAAGCTGACGTCCTCACGGTCCGGAGGCGTGTACATGCCACCTGCACGACTACGTGCTCTCCAGGCAGCTGCTGCACAGGATCGCAGCAGCCCGGAGTACCAGCGCCTCTCTTGGGACGCCCTTCGCAAGTCTATCACCGGTATCGTCAACAGGGTCAACGTAAGCAACATCAAGCACGTCGTGCCGGAACTCCTCTCCGAGAACCTCATCAGAGGTCGTGGGCTCTTCGCACGCAGCATCATGAAGGCGCAGGCGGCCAGCTTACCCTTTACACCAGTGTTTGCGGCGCTCGTCTCAATCCTCAATACAAAATTACCCATGGTCGGGGAGCTGTTGATTCACCGACTGATCAGCCAGTTCAGGAGGGCATTCAAGCGAAACGACAAGGTTCGTCATAAAAATTCTGCGCGTAAATTCTGCACGCTCACGTCGTCGTTACAGACTGTTTGCCATTCCTCAACCACGTTCATCGCACATCTCGTCAACCAAGGTGTCGCACATGAGCTAATTGCCCTACAAATCCTTGTTCTTCTACTCGAACGGCCCACGGACGACTCTATCGAAATTGCCGTCGGTCTCACTCGCGAAGTTGGCGCATTCCTCCATGAAAACTCACCAAAAGCCAATGCAACTGTCTATGAGCGCTTCCGTGCCGTATTGAACGAGGGCAACATAAGCCACCGTGTTCAATACATGATTGAAGTGCTGATGCAGGTGCGCAAGGACAAGTATAAGGATAATCCTATATTGCCTGAGGGACTCGACCTCGTGGAAGAAGAAGAGCAGATCACCCACGAAATTCAACTTGAGGAGGATCTGAAGGTTGAGGAGGGTCTCAGTAAGTATCTATTCTACAGTCTTAGTCTTCACTAATTTGTTTTTTCCAGACATTTTCAAGTTCGACCCGAATTTCCTTGAAAATGAGGAGAAATACAAGGAGATCAAGGTCGAAATCCTTGGAGAGGGTTCTTCCGAGGAGGAATCGGGTTCAGAAAGCGACAGCGAGGAGGACGAAGGTGGAGGTACGCCAGTTGGTGCTATCTACACTCGCAATGATCTGAGCGTGATATAGCCGTCCCGGAAAAGGAGGGCATCGAAGACCGCACTGAAACGAACCTCGTCAATCTTCGCCGGATCATCTATTTGACCATCATGAATGCCCTAAATTATGAGGAAGCCGTCCACAAGTTGCTGAAAGTTCAGTTAAAGGAGGGTGAAGAGGTATGGTATATTATACCCTTCTCTTCTGTTACTCACGAAACATCTCAGATCGAACTGGTCAACATGGTTATCGAATGTTGCTCCCAAGAGCGCTCTTACTCAACCTTCTACGGCCTCACCAGCGAACGTTTCTGCAAGCTAAACCGCGTATGGTGCGAGTGCTATGAGAGTGCTTTCGTGACATACTATGAGACAATCCACCGATATGAGACGAACCGCCTTCGTAACATTGCGCGGCTTTTTGGCCATCTCTTTGCGAATGACGCCATCTCTTGGGCTATTCTGCAGACGATCAAGATGAACGAGGACGACACCACGAGCTCAAGCCGCATTTTCGTGAAGATCATGATGCAAGAGGTCACGGAAAGCATGGGCTTGCCCACTCTCAAAGAGCGCTTTGCAGACCCGGAGATAAAAGCACTGTGCACCGGAATGTTCCCATTGGACAACCCAAAAAACACGCGCTTCGCGATCAACTACTTCACGAGTGTCGGACTTGGTGCTCTCACCGAAGAAATGCGCGAGCATCTCAAAGTGAGTCCAGATCAGGACTCCCTACACTATGCCGAAGCTAACATGTGCCTCTATAGAATGCGCCTCGTCTTATCATGGAGCAACGCCGTGCAATGTTGGAGGCCGAATCATCGTCTTCCGACAGTTCCTCGGATACCGACTCCTCTGACACCACCTCTTCCGATTCCGACTCTGACTCCGACGCGACGGATGGCCCTCGCGACCGTGACCGCCGCCGCCGTTCTCCGTCTCCTCCGCGTCGCCCTCAGCAGGATTCTCCCCGTCGTCGGCGCGACGACAGCCGCTCACCATCTCCGCCGCCCCGTCCTCGTCGGGACGAGCCGCGTCGTGGACGCGATGACAGTCGCTCACCGTCACCACCTCGCTCCCGGAGGAATGACGATCGAAGGGACGACGCGCGTGGTAGTCATGGACGGGACCGTCGCGAATCCCCTGCGCGGTATCGCCGGCGCAGTGTTTCGGATTCAGGGTCGCCCCCTCGTCGGCGCTACGACCGCTCGCGTGAGCGTTCGCCGCCGCCGCCACCGCGGGAGAGTGGGCGAGACCGTGATCGGGACCGGGATTACGACCGCAGGAGAGATGACTCGCGGGACAGATACAGGGATCGCCGGCGCTGAAGCTGAAGTGCTGACATGAGGCTTATCTACGTGTTTTGTGCTCAACATATGTCCTATCGTTCCATATGTGTTTATGTGTACGTCCGCAAACAAAATCGTGCTCGTTCGAGTCCATTTTGTAGTTTATTGCATTGGATAATGTGATGATATATGCGTACACATATACTAGCCACGCGAAGGGCCATCAGTCCTCCCTAAGGTGTCTGCGCCTGGTCACTTTCATCCTTTGCTTTACGTTCCTTCATCTCGCGATACCGTCGAATGGCATTCTCCCGTTCCGTCTCCATCATCGCCCGTTGAGCCATCGAAAGCACACTCCCGACAGCCTTCGTCCGCGCAGGCTTGGCGCCCAGGTCAGAAGCTCGTCTTCGTGGGAGCTTCTTTAGCTCTGGCGGAGCAGTCGCGATATCGTTGAGACGACGCGGTCTAGCGCTCGAAATCGTTGCGAACTCCTTTGGCCGATCACGGTGCTTATCACCGCCCGCTGCCGTGGACGGGGTAGTCGTCGTCGTACCCTCCGCCTTGCCAACGCTACTTCGAGCCTTTGATTCTCGCGGGGTCGTGGCCGCTTTCCTTTCCTTGCGCTCTGTCGCGGCAGAAGCAAGCATTGCGGTTCGCACCAGCGGACGCATGTGGTCCTCGACTCTCCTGAAGCAAATCGAGTGAGGGCCCTTCTCGCAAGCAACAAGCAATGCGCACCGATTGAAGTGCTTCAGCGATTCCCCCGGCTGGATCTCAATAGTCGACGGCTTTCCCGCGTCCGAGTCTGCAGCGACGCGACGACGTTTCTTGTCTTTGGCCAGAGTTGGGGCATCACCATCACCATCACCGTCGTGTGCGCCGCCCCCTTCGAGCTGCCGCGCGCGCTTTTTCTGTCGATATTCAGTGCGAATCTTGGCCGCGTCCAGCACTCGCGATATGGACTTTGGGATGCCTTCGGTGCTGAGGGTGGTACTACTGCCAGCGCCAGGCGGCGCAAGATCTGCGCCCCTAGGAAAATAGAGTAAGTAAGAGAGGGGAAGAAGTGCGGGTGAGAATGAGGTAAAAGTTTGTACCGACCTTTCTTTTCGTTGTTGTTCGCGTGCTGAGCGCTTCGCGCGTTTATGAGGCATGGCCTCAGCCTTTACAGCACAGTAGGCAGCCTCAGTACCGTATCACGTAGGGAAGCAAGAAATGATGGTTGCCTTACGTAATGTCATAGCCATCTCACGTCAGTCGCCGTCCATGTCGCAAAGTCGGGAACGAAGCGCCGGCTGTGGATTGGTGGATCGGGTTATCTACACCAATCTGGCGTAATTCGCTTCCCGAATTTTGAGGCGTTGGCTGTGGGCCAAATTCAAGGTTGGGCATTGACAGTCGTGGGAGTGTTGGGTTGGGCGTACAGGATATAGTGCGTGGTAACTAGACGGTCGAACCGCACGCTCACTCTTCCCCCCCATCACTCTAACACTCTTCTATTCAGTCAGGGTATGGCCACCGCACAAGATGTGGAGCACCGGAAAATGTCGTGCGTAAAGGTCTTTGACAAGTGATTTCCTTAATAGTAACCCACCGCCTCAGCCCGGGTCCCTCAGCACCGCAGAACTCAGGAAGAGGGTGCGTCGATCCCTTCCTTTAGTGTAGCGATACTCTCTCAACAACCGTCCTTTGACAGTACTCAAATCGCCGAATCGCAAGGAAGCCTATCCCAGCTACGTGTTGAGGTGACCGGTATGTACTTGATGAATCCCAACTCGATGATGCCTTGATAACTGTTTGATTACTTTGTTAGTCATCCGAGCTGACAACGTTCCACGCATCAAGAAAAAGTTTAGCCCGAAGAGGCGCTTCTTCGTCACTCTAACAAACCATGCAACAATGAAGAAGACGGAAAGTGCCCCGATTGATGGACAGACGGTGCACTGGAACCAGACGCTCGGCGCTTTGTAGGACTTTCCTTTTTCGATATTGTTTTTCAACTAAAAGTCTAGTTCAGTTCCGCACCACGTTCTTCACATATTATACTGCATCTTTATGAGAAACGGTATTTACACCCTGATGCCGTTATCGGAACGCATCAGATACCGATACCTGTTGAATCCCAAAGTGGTTCGTATCCTTTTGGAAATCTCGTTTGTTCGACTAGCTGAATATTTCGGGGTAGATGTCCCTGTTGTGATCAGTAATGGCGATGGAGAAGCTGGAAAGTCGACGCAGCTGGTCACACTCTACTTAACGATCGCTGTGTCATCGGACGCGACATCTCCAATCTTTTCCAACACCCCCGAAGTACTGACCAAAGGGGACAACTCCACCGACGAAGAACCTACTAAGCCCACTCCTGCCCAGGCGGAGATGTCGCCTGTCGAGGAGGCTCGGATTGCTCTCCATCGCGTCGATGATTCTAAGAAGCTGATTGACCGAAGGGATAAATGGAACGGGGCTGTTAGTAGAATCAAGCGGGTGATGGACATTGTAAGCCCAATTGCGGAAGTGCGTGCAACATCCATTTTGCCTCTCCTCGGCTGAGCTGACTTCCGCTCTCAGCTCCACCCGTTTGCGAAGATGGCATATGGGTTGGTTTCAGCTATCCCCGGGGTGCGCCTGTTTGTGTTATTGTTGGAAGGAAATACTTATTCCAAGTTTATTCGGGCGCCAGACACTCCTAGAACAGTACGAACGTGACGACAACGTCCTAACCCTACTTGATGCCATGCACGATGCGTTCGATTTCACGCAGCACGAAGACACTTTGGAATCCATCAAGCCCGACTCTAGGCAGGCCGAAATCCTTACTACGATGCTGCGGGATGTTTGTAGTTGCAGTGACTTTATCCGATCGTATGCAAAGGACGAACAATTCTGTACGTTGTCTTCATCTTCTCTACTGGCCGATGTAAACGCGTAGTTTTTAGGGAAGCGGACGTTGAAGAATACGGGCGGAGGAGTCGCCAAAGATATTGAGGACTTGTCCGCTGCCCTTGTCGAACATCGAAGGGTTTTCCTGGACCAGGCTATAATCACCACGGAGATAACTGCGTTCCGAATTCTGGACGGCGTGGGAATACTTTCAGCTAAGGTGGACGGGATATCTACTCAGCTTAAGTGGGTGTCAAGCCAAGTTTCAGACGCTGGTACGTAGCCCTGATGACTCGGGTTTTGTGGAATCATCGATCTGATAATCGTTATAGAACTTGATAGAAAATTGGAGAAATCCCATATGGGACAGGCTCGCGATTCACACCGGACAAAGCCTGTCTTACGGGAACGCGCACGGCCTTCTTGGACTTCATTGTTAAGTGGGCGAACGATCCCGCTTCCGAGCGTTGTCTCGTTCTTTTTGGGCAAGCAGGCACAGGAAAGTCATCGATTGCGCACGAGGTCGCACGCCGCTTCAAGAAAATGGATCGTCTTACGTCATCCTTTATCTTTTCGCGGAAGGAGCACTCCAAACAGGTGGCCTATCATCTCTTCACGACTCTTGCTCGCGATCTCTCCGACCGCTATCCTTCATTTAAAGCCGCGCTGGGGAGTGTCATAAAGGACGACTCCTCTCTTCGAGTTGGAACGCGCGACTATGGTACCCTGTTCGAATCCCTTATCCTGGAACCGCTCAGGAACATACACCTTGACATACACATCGTCGGCCCTATTCTTGTTGTAATCGATGCCTTGGACGAGAGTGGGGATGCAACTGGCAGTACAGGGTTACACACATTTCTCGCTAAGAACCTCATCAAACTCCCATCGAACTTCCGTGTGCTCATCACCTCGAGACCAGAGGATGGCATCGGGACTGCGCTCGTTGGAGCGCCTTCAGTCAAGATCATAGACATGAAGGATTCCGAGCTGGCTGCTGAAACACATGACGATATTCTTGCCTTTCTTCGGGAGAGGCTCTCTTCAGACCACTTCATAAATTATGGCGACGCGCTGGCTATAAAGGCAGAGGGATTGTTTCAGTGGGCAGCGGTTGCCAGCCGATTCGTCATAGACCCCCCCGGGCGCTTTGGTTATGACACCAAAAAGTGTATAAACCATCTTCTGAAATCCGGTGCAAATCGTGACGGACAAGACCCACTCTTGGACCCACTAGATGAGTTATACCAAGAAGTCCTGGAAGGATACTTCACAGAACAAGAAGCACGGCTCCTATTCCGCTCTGTCGTGGGACAGCTCATCACTTCAATTGAACCCCTCAGTATCCGCTCCCTGACCATATTGCGACGACACGCCGGCGACGACGACGGTGGTGCCGTTGTTAGATTGCTGAGTCGCCTTGGCTCGTTGTTGAGTGATGTCAATTCACGCGACACAAACCTTCCTATCATTCCCCTCCATACCTCATTTCGCGACTTCCTCACAAATAAAAAGAAGAGCAGTGAATTTTGTGTCGACCCTCGTGACGCTCACCGTCAATTGGCCCGTTCTTGTCTCGGTCTCCTGCTCGAAAGCCTCAAATTTAACATCTGCAATCTTGAGTCGTCATACCTTGCCAACAAAGCTGTCAAAGACCTCCCCTCCCGCGTTGATGAACATATCTCACATGCTCTGTTGTATGCCTGTCGATTCTGGGACGATCATTTGGAGCAAATTGACTTCGAAACCGATCTCTTTGTCCAACTTCGAACTTTCTTTGAGAAGAATTTTCTCTTTTGGCTGGAGGCCCTTAGCGTGACGGGAAACGTGGGTCTTGCTTTGCCGGCGTTGTCGGCCCTGAATGTGTGGCTAACGTCTCGTCAAAGTGTGAGTAAATCTGTTGTCGATTCTATGAGGAAGGCAAACAACTAATTACTGCAATCGCAGCAGGTTTCTCAAACCGACCTAGAGAAATTCAGGTCGTTCGTCAATGATGCCTCTATGTTTGTACGGTATTTCGGGATGGCCATGACAAAGAGTGCTCCACATATCTACCTTTCTGCTCTTCCATTTGCGCCGATCCGGTCTCTTGTCTCTGCACATTATTCCAATTCATTCCCTCGAATCTTACGCGTGGAACGTGGGCGATTGTCTGATTGGCCATCATCGGAGATGGTGATTCCAAGCGGTGGGGGTTGGGTCTTTTCTGTGGCATTCTCGCCAGATGGCCAGCGGATCGTCTCAGGCTCTTACGATGGAAACATTCGTGTGTGGAACGCCGCCACGGGAGAGACGGAGGCAGGCCCACTTACTGGGCACACGGATGCGGTCAGGTCTGTGGCATTCTCGCCAGATGGCCAGCGGATCGTCTCAGGCTCGGAAGATCGAACAATTCGTGTGTGGAACGCCACCACGGGAGAGACGGAGGCAGGCCCGCTTACTGGACACACGTCTTCGGTCGTTTCTGTGGCATTCTCGCCAGATGGCCAGCGGATCGTCTCAGGCTCGGAAGATCGAACAATTCGTGTGTGGAACGCCACCACGGGAGAGACGGAGGCAGGCCCGCTTACTGGACACACGTCTTCGGTCGTTTCTGTGGCATCCTCGCCAGATGGTCAGCGGATCGTCTCAGGCTCGGTTGATGGAACAATTCGTGTGTGGAACGCCACCGCGGGAGAGACAGAGGCAGGCCCATTCACTACACACACGTCTTCGGTCTTTTCTGTAGCATTCTCGCCTGATGGCCAGCGGATCGTCTCAGGCTCGTCTGGAACAATTCGTATGTGGAACGCCGCTATGGGACAGACAGAGGCAGACTCATCTATCGGAGACATGGATTTGGTCGAGTCGATGGCATTCTCGCCGGATGGTCAGTGCATTTCATTGTCAGGATATGGGTCAATTCGTGTGTTGAAAGCTACGACAGGAAATACGGAAACTATAAGACACATCGCCACCCATAACCACACCGCGATCAACGAGGAGGGATGGATATGTGGTAGTGAAGGTGAACTCCTAATGTGGATCCCGGAAATACATAGGGCATACCTTCACCGCCTGGGTGTTATCTGGGTTATCGGCGCTCGTGAAACCCGCATCGATCTTTCTACTTTCGTACATGGACGGGATTGGACTACTTGTATTAACACGTAGATCAGACCGCTGCAGCATTCCCTTTAGGCGGTCTGAAGTGTATTGTGATATGCTAGATAGGAGCTTACTGAAGCAATACGCGACGGATTCAAGGCTCGGTCAGACACTGCCAAGACGTTGATATGTTGCCATCAAGGTAACGCGACATCGCGCATCCACGAGTTTGTCGAGCATTCAGTGCACAAGCGCGGCTTCCACGTCAACCCGCGACCAGAAAGGACAACCGCAGAAAAGATAAATCGTGCTTTCGGTGTAGCGAGTAATCGACTTCGGTCCGAGGAGAAGCGTAGATGGTAACGATAGAGAAGATATTAGGAAACACAGAAGTGCACGGGAACACGGACGTAGACGGATATCGTTAACGCAAAGGTGAAAGCATAGGTGTATGTTTACGGAAATAGACTATGTACGTGCAGAAGGACTATGATCCTTACATCGGTCTGCGGTCCAAATCTATGGACGACCGACTCGCAGTGCAAAGTTGCGATAAGATGGGCGTCAGTTATAGTCGTAACAGTCTCTTGCAGATCGAATCGACTAGGGAGTCTGCTATTTGACATGCTCGCAGATAACTCCTCCAAGCCCCGGCGGTCTCGTCGACAAGGGCCACATATCAACTTGAAGAAGAAACAGATGAACAAGATGACAAGTAAGACGAAAGCAGAAAAATAAATTACATGCGTTAGCAGTTGTACATTAGTCGCCTTCCTTGACCATATCCGCAGGCGCCAACAGGTCAACCGTGTTCCCGAACCCAGCAAGACAACACGTCCGCCCGCTCACGAGCGGCCCAACACGCGTAAAAGGCAGCCGCGGCGTCTCTCTCGCGACCGCAGACCGCGCCGAGGCGATCGGCTGGAGCGCCGCAAGCGGCGACGCGCTCATGCGACCCTCGGCGGGGTCGAACGTCCGTCCACGCCTCCCACCGCTCCAGCGACGCCGCGCTAAGACCGCAGTCTCGCTGTGTGCGAGGCACAGCGTCTGCCGCCTTGCTCGCATCCAAGTCTGGGGGTCTCCGCGAGCGCCGCCGCAGGCCGACCACCCTCGATCCCGTCACGTCCCATGCCCCACGCTCACACATCGTGTCCACGACCCGGCCAACCACAAGCGAGCGCCAGCGGGCGGGTATATGCGGCGCTGAGGGGGGCCCCAACGGTCCGTCCAATTTGCTTTCTGGTACCGCAAGCGTGTTCGACGCCGCGGCACGACGCAGCGAATCTTTCTCGGATGCACGACGCGATAAAACGCCGTTCCCGGATATAGGGAACGATGTGTTGTCCTCTGACATAGACGCATGACGCGAGCGTGAGGGCTGCACAGGAGTCGTCGATGCAGTACTGGAATTCCGCGAGTGAAGCCCGAGCGGGGGACCCCATGGTGGCGCCTCGGGTTGCGGTGGCGAGTTGTGAACGCACGTGCAACGTGGAGACGAAGAAACGGCTGAAGAAGTGATGTCCGGGGGGAGAAATACTCGGAATAACTGAACAGTAAGTGCGGCGGTGATCGCGAGGGCGAAACCATCCGGCTGTGGAGCGCCACAAGCCATGCATGGCTTACGTGATGCAGGGCAGAGCCGCTGAGCGCTGAGAGCGCCGTGGGGTTCTTCCAGGAGCGCGGTGCAAGAACTGGTCGTGTCGTCCCAAAGGGAAATGACCCCTGCTTCTGTCGCGGCAGCGATCACGAGCGTACCCATACCGTCCAGCTCTACCAAGCACGCGTGAAAGCTGGCAACTATGTTGGTTGGATTACCAGCTTGTAGGCGACAAACGGCGGCCAGGGGTGGTCCGAAGCCAGACACGAGTTCTATGAGTTCTATGATATCGAGGGAGCCGTCTTCAATAGAGTAGGCTGCTACAAGGCGATCGGTATCCGGAATACGGAGGACACTAGACCAGGGAACATGATGTCCTTGGGGCGGTGATATTAAAACTGGGCTGTCAGGTGTCGCTCCATCCCACTTGAAAATCGTTCCATTTTCGTACGTCATGAAGACAGTCGGCATATCGTCCGGGAGAGTAGGAGAAAATGATGTTGAACCCCTGGAGACGTGGGTATTCACCAAGTGGACCCCGGTCACAGCCGACGATGCACCGCGCAGCACCCGCTGCGGCCGTCCGACCGTAGGAGTCGATAAGGCCCAAATCGCCACGACTCCGGCTCTGCTGCACAGAGAGAGCCAGTGTCGTCTAGGGCAAGTGCAGTGATAGCAGCGCTTAAGTTTGACGGACCGGCGCTAAGCACATCCGCAGCACCAAGTGCAATTGGTGCCACGGACCCGTTGGCCCACAGGATGAGCTCGTTCTCGAGGCTCACCCCTGCAGCTGTTCGTCCATCCGCACTCACTGCCAGTAGTTCTATGTCTGTCGAATGAGCACGAGGAAGTACGGAGAAGGCGAGAGGCGTCGTTGGTGGGTCCGCGCTCTGTAACGGCAGCGAATCAGCTTCGGCCTGGTGGCGCTGTGCCTCGAGACGCTCGGCGTCTTTGAGCAGATATAGAAGGAGAGCGTAGAGCGCAGCGACAGTCGCCGCGATGGGAAGTACGATGATACGGGTCATCCGTGCCGTTGTGCCCACGACCCAGGAGTAAGACAATGCCGGGCGCCCGCAGTGAAGTGGTTGAGGGCGTGTGGTCGAATGGCTAGCATCGGCGGGGTGGAACATTAGAAGTGTGGGTGCCTCGATGCGTAGATGTACAAGTGGGTCTCCTCTCGGGTTTAGCATACGCCAGGTATGCCAAGCAGGATCTCCCCCGCCAGAAAGGAGATCCTGTTTACGTTGTTGAGCAAGAGGTATCGAAGTTGGTATCGAGGGGGTATGACGATTTGCAGGGTATGTCGCGAAATATAGAGTCCCGGTAGTCGCAAGAAGCTGAGAGAATGAATCAGGCCATAATCAGGACCCGTGAACGATAAATGGTCAGGCGACGTACCAACAACAAACTAATATTCTTAGTCGCACGTCCACGGAGCAGTCCCTGCAACGTTGTCATAGATTTACGGCCCCTCCCATTTGGCTGGGTCGTCTGTCTCGGCGCGACAGGCTGGACGGATGGTGTGAAACTTGCATTTTGCTGTAAGAGTTCCTCAAGTTCCAGTCGCTGAAGGTCAATCGACAGAACGGCAACGAAGAATGTGTGCACGAGAAACCAGTGTGCAACAAGGACGACAACGGCAAATGCACAAAATTGGCGGGTTGCGCCGCGTGCAAAAAAAGCGATGACACCGAGAATGATATTGTAGGTGAGGACCTTGAGCGTGTTGGAAGTTCCGGCACGTGACAAACCCTCCGCGATACGTTCCTTGACGGGAAGAGTTATGGACGTTTTGACGACGGCCTCGACCTGAATGCTAATTAGAAACAAGAAAGATGACCAAAGGGGCCAGCTGGACACGAACCAGACTAAACATATTCTCAGCACCAATGAACACGACAATTAAAGGAAAGATTCCCCTTCAATACCTGGTTAGAGCAAAGATCCAGGACATAGATAAGCACCCACCAGGGTATCATGGTGACCCGGAAGCCCACGAGAGCGCAAACGCTGAGGCTGGTTATAGTACTAACGAGAATCTCGATGGCGCCGGTGAAGATAAGACCTATCCCGTTATGTACAGGAAGACCTTTGCGGACTGATTGACCGAAAGTAATTGCGAGTGCAAAGTAGGCCAAGTAAATGAATACAGTTAATACCGAGGTATCTGTGGAGGAAGATCTGCGTGTCGTGTACTGGGGCACCCATGAGATTCTAGCTCGTCAATCTTCGCCGGGTCATCTATTTGACCATCATGAATGCCCTAAATTATGAGGAAGCCGTCCGCAAGTTGCTGAAAGTTCAGGTGAAGAGGACGAAACATCTCAGATCGAACTGCCTTTATCTCCGGGTCTTCAAAGCGCTCTTTGAGAGTGGGTAAGCCCATGCTTTCCGTGACCTCTTGCATCATGATCTTCACGAAAATGCGGCTTGAGCTCGTGGTGTCGTCCTCGTTCATCCTGATCGCCTGCAGAATAGCCCAAGAGATGGCATCATTTGCAAAGAGACGGCCAAAAGCCGTGCAATGTTACGTAGGTGGTTCGTCTCATATCGGTGGATTGTCTCATAGTATGTCTCGAAGGCTCTCTCATAGCACTCGCACCATACGAGGTTTAGCTTGCAGAAACGTTCGCTGGTGAGGCCATAGAAGGTTGAGTAAGAGCGCTCTTGGGGACGACATTCGATAACCATGTTGACCACTTCGCGATCAACTACTTCACAAGTGTCGGACTTGGTGCTCTCACCGAAGAAATGCGCGAGCATCTCAAAGTGAGTCCAGATCAGGACTCCCTACCCCATGCTGAAGCAACATGTGCCTCTATAGAATGTGCCTCGTCTTATCATGGAGCAACGCCGTGCAATGTTGGAGGCCGAATCATCGTCTTCCGACAGTTCCTCGGATACCGACTCGTCCTCTGACACCACCTCTTCCGATTCCGACTCTGACTCCGACGCGACAGATGGTCCTCGCGACCGTGACCGCCGCCGTTCTCCGTCTCCTCCGCGTCGCCGTCAGCGGGATTCTCCCCGTCGCGGCGCGAGGACAGCCGCTCACCATCTCCGCCGCCCCGTCCTCGTCGGGACGAGCGGCGTCGCGGACGCGATGACAGTCGCTCACCATCACCACCTCGCTCCCGGAGGAATGACGATCGAAGGGACGACGCACGTGGTAGTCATGGACGGGACCGTCGCGAATCCCCTGCGCGGTATCGCCGGCGCAGTGTTTCGGATTCAGGGTCGCCCCCCCGTCGGCGCTACGACCGCTCACGTGAGCGTTCGCCGGCGCCGCCACCGCGAAAGAGTGGGCGAGACCGTGATCGAGACCGGGATTACGACCGCAGAAGAGATGACTCGCGGGACAGATACAGGGATCGCCGGCGCTGAAGCTGAAGTGCTGACATGAGGCTTATCTACGTGTTTTGTGCTCGACATATGTCCCATCGTTCCATATGTGTTTATGTGTACGTCCGCAAACAAAATCGTGCTCGTTCGAGTCCATTTTGTAGTTTATTGCATTGGATAATGTGATGATATATGCGTACACATATACTAGCCACGCGAAGGGCCATCGGTCCTCCCTAAGATGTCTGCGCCTGGTCACTTTCATCCTTTGCTTTACGTTCCTTCATCTCGCGATACCGTCGAATGGCATTCTCCCGTTCCGTCTCCATCATCGCGCGTTGAGCCATCGAAAGCCCACTCCCGACAGCCTTCGTCCGCGCATGCTTGGCGCCCAGGTCAGAAGCTCGTCTTCGCGGGAGGTTCTTCAGCTCTGGCGGTGCAGTCGCGATATCGTTGAGACGACGCGGTCTAGCGCTCGAAATCGTTGCGAACTCCTTTGGCCGATCACGGTGTTTATCACCGCCTGCTGCTGTGGACGGGGTAGTAGTCGTCGTACCCTCCGCCTTGCCAACGCTACTTCGAGCCTTTGATTCTCGCGGGGTCGTGGCCGCTTTCCTTTCCTTGCGCTCTGTCGCGGCAGAAGCAAGCATTGCGGATCGCACCAGCGGACGCATGTGGTCCTCGACTCTCCTGGGAAAAAAAGGAAAAGGAAATCGAGAGAGGGCCCTTCTCGCAAGCAACAAGCAATGCGTACCGATTGAAGTGCTTCAGCGATTCCCCCGGCTGGATCTCAATAGTCGACGACTTTCCCGCGTCCGAGTCTGCAGCGACGCGACGACGTTTCTTGCCTTTGGCCAGAGTTGGAGCACTATCACCATCATCCCCGTCGTGTGTGCCCTCTTCGAGCTGCCGTGCGCGCTTTTTCTGTCGATATTCAGTGCGAATCTTGGCCGCGTCCAGCACTCGCGATATGGACTTAGGGATGCCTTCGGTGCTGAGGGTGGTACTACTGCCAGCGCCAGGCGGCGCAAGATCTGCGCCCCTAGGAAAATACAGTAAGTAAGAGAGGGAAAGAAGTGCGGGTGAGAATGAGGTAAAAGTCTGGACCGACCTTTCTTTTCGTTGTTGTTGGCGTGCTGAGCGCTTCGCGCGTTTATGAGGCATGGCCTCAGCCTTTACAGCACAGTAGGCAGCCTCAGTACCGACGTAGGGAAGCAAGAAATGATGGTTGCCTTACGTAATGTCATAGCCATATCACGTACTGTAAAGTCAGTCGCCGTCCATGTCGCAAAATCCGGGAACGAAGCGCCGGCTCTGGATTGGTGGATCGGGTAATCTACACCAATCTGGCGTAATTCGCTTCCCGAATTGTGTGGCGTTGGCTGCGGGCCAAATTCAAGGTTGGGCATTGACAGTCGTGGGAGTGTTGGGTTGGGCGTACAGGATATAGTGCGTGGTAACTAGACGGTCGAACCGCACGCTCACTCTTCCCCCCCATCACTCTAACACTCTTCTATTCAGTCAGGGTATGGCCACCGCACAAGATGTGGAGCACCAGAAAATGTCGTGCGTAAAGGTCTTTGACAAGTGATTTCCTTAATAGTGACCCACCGCCCCAGCCCGGGTCCCTCAGCACCGCAGATCTCAGGAAGAGGGTGCGTCGATCCCTTCCTTTAGTGTAGCGATACTCTCTCAACAACCGTCCTTTGACAGTACTCAAATCGCCGAATCGCAAGGAAGCCTATCCCAGCTACGTGTTGAGGTGACCGGTATGTACTTGATGAATCCCAACTCGATGATGCCTTGATAACTGTTTGATTACTTTGTTAGTCATCCGAGCTGACAACGTTCCACGCATCAAGAAAAAGTTTAGCCCGAAGAGGCGCTTCTTCGTCACTCTAACAAACCATGCAACAATGAAGAAGACGGAAAGTGCCCCGATTGATGGACAGACGGTGCACTGGAACCAGACGCTCGGCGCTTTGTAGGACTTTCCTTTTTCGATATTGTTTTTCAACTAAAAGTCTAGTTCAGTTCCGCACCACGTTCTTCACATATTATACTGCATCTTTATGAGAAACGGTATTTACACCCTGATGCCGTTATCGGAACGCATCAGATACCGATACCTGTTGAATCCCAAAGTGGTTCGTATCCTTTTGGAAATCTCGTTTGTTCGACTAGCTGAATATTTCGGGGTAGATGTCCCTGTTGTGATCAGTAATGGCGATGGAGAAGCTGGAAAGTCGACGCAGCTGGTCACACTCTACTTAACGATCGCTGTGTCATCGGACGCGACATCTCCAATCTTTTCCAACACCCCCGAAGTACTGACCAAAGGGGACAACTCCACCGACGAAGAACCTACTAAGCCCACTCCTGCCCAGGCGGAGATGTCGCCTGTCGAGGAGGCTCGGATTGCTCTCCATCGCGTCGATGATTCTAAGAAGCTGATTGACCGAAGGGATAAATGGAACGGGGCTGTTAGTAGAATCAAGCGGGTGATGGACATTGTAAGCCCAATTGCGGAAGTGCGTGCAACATCCATTTTGCCTCTCCTCGGCTGAGCTGACTTCCGCTCTCAGCTCCACCCGTTTGCGAAGATGGCATATGGGTTGGTTTCAGCTATCCCCGGGGTGCGCCTGTTTGTGTTATTGTTGGAAGGAAATACTTATTCCAAGTTTATTCGGGCGCCAGACACTCCTAGAACAGTACGAACGTGACGACAACGTCCTAACCCTACTTGATGCCATGCACGATGCGTTCGATTTCACGCAGCACGAAGACACTTTGGAATCCATCAAGCCCGACTCTAGGCAGGCCGAAATCCTTACTACGATGCTGCGGGATGTTTGTAGTTGCAGTGACTTTATCCGATCGTATGCAAAGGACGAACAATTCTGTACGTTGTCTTCATCTTCTCTACTGGCCGATGTAAACGCGTAGTTTTTAGGGAAGCGGACGTTGAAGAATACGGGCGGAGGAGTCGCCAAAGATATTGAGGACTTGTCCGCTGCCCTTGTCGAACATCGAAGGGTTTTCCTGGACCAGGCTATAATCACCACGGAGATAACTGCGTTCCGAATTCTGGACGGCGTGGGAATACTTTCAGCTAAGGTGGACGGGATATCTACTCAGCTTAAGTGGGTGTCAAGCCAAGTTTCAGACGCTGGTACGTAGCCCTGATGACTCGGGTTTTGTGGAATCATCGATCTGATAATCGTTATAGAACTTGATAGAAAAATTGGAGAAATCCCATATGGGACAGGCTCGCGATTCACACCGGACAAAGCCTGTCTTACGGGAACGCGCACGGCCTTCTTGGACTTCATTGTTAAGTGGGCGAACGATCCCGCTTCCGAGCGTTGTCTCGTTCTTTTTGGGCAAGCAGGCACAGGAAAGTCATCGATTGCGCACGAGGTCGCACGCCGCTTCAAGAAAATGGATCGTCTTACGTCATCCTTTATCTTTTCGCGGAAGGAGCACTCCAAACAGGTGGCCTATCATCTCTTCACGACTCTTGCTCGCGATCTCTCCGACCGCTATCCTTCATTTAAAGCCGCGCTGGGGAGTGTCATAAAGGACGACTCCTCTCTTCGAGTTGGAACGCGCGACTATGGTACCCTGTTCGAATCCCTTATCCTGGAACCGCTCAGGAACATACACCTTGACATACACATCGTCGGCCCTATTCTTGTTGTAATCGATGCCTTGGACGAGAGTGGGGATGCAACTGGCAGTACAGGGTTACACACATTTCTCGCTAAGAACCTCATCAAACTCCCATCGAACTTCCGTGTGCTCATCACCTCGAGACCAGAGGATGGCATCGGGACTGCGCTCGTTGGAGCGCCTTCAGTCAAGATCATAGACATGAAGGATTCCGAGCTGGCTGCTGAAACACATGACGATATTCTTGCCTTTCTTCGGGAGAGGCTCTCTTCAGACCACTTCATAAATTATGGCGACGCGCTGGCTATAAAGGCAGAGGGATTGTTTCAGTGGGCAGCGGTTGCCAGCCGATTCGTCATAGACCCCCCCGGGCGCTTTGGTTATGACACCAAAAAGTGTATAAACCATCTTCTGAAATCCGGTGCAAATCGTGACGGACAAGACCCACTCTTGGACCCACTAGATGAGTTATACCAAGAAGTCCTGGAAGGATACTTCACAGAACAAGAAGCACGGCTCCTATTCCGCTCTGTCGTGGGACAGCTCATCACTTCAATTGAACCCCTCAGTATCCGCTCCCTGACCATATTGCGACGACACGCCGGCGACGACGACGGTGGTGCCGTTGTTAGATTGCTGAGTCGCCTTGGCTCGTTGTTGAGTGATGTCAATTCACGCGACACAAACCTTCCTATCATTCCCCTCCATACCTCATTTCGCGACTTCCTCACAAATAAAAAGAAGAGCAGTGAATTTTGTGTCGACCCTCGTGACGCTCACCGTCAATTGGCCCGTTCTTGTCTCGGTCTCCTGCTCGAAAGCCTCAAATTTAACATCTGCAATCTTGAGTCGTCATACCTTGCCAACAAAGCTGTCAAAGACCTCCCCTCCCGCGTTGATGAACATATCTCACATGCTCTGTTGTATGCCTGTCGATTCTGGGACGATCATTTGGAGCAAATTGACTTCGAAACCGATCTCTTTGTCCAACTTCGAACTTTCTTTGAGAAGAAATTTCTCTTTTGGCTGGAGGCCCTTAGCGTGACGGGCAACGTGAGTCTTGCTTCGCCGGCGTTGTCGGCCCTGAATATGTGGCTGGCGTCTGGTCAAAGTGTGAGTAGATCTGTTGTTGATTCTACGAAGAAGGCAAACAACTAATTGTTACAATCGCAGCAGGCAGACGTAGAGAAATTCAGGTCGTTCGTCAATGATGCCTCTATGTTTGTACGGTATTTCGGGATGGCCATGACAAAGAGTACTCCACATATCTATCTTTCTGCTCTTCCATTTGCGCCGATCCGCTCCCTCGTCTCTGCACATTATTCCAACTCATTCCCTCGAATCTTACGCGTGGAACGTGGGCGATTGTCTGATTGGCCATCATTGGAGATGGCGATTCCAAACGTTGGGAGTGGGGTCTTTTCTATCGCACTCTCACCAGATGGTCAGCGGATCGTCTCAGGCTCAGAAGATGGAACAATTCATGTGTGGAACGCCACTACGGGAGAGGGAGAGGTCGGCCCGCTTACTGGACACGCGGATGTGGTCTATTCTGTGGCTTTCTCGCCAGTCGGTCAGCGGATCGTCTCAGGCTCGGCTGATCGAACAATTCGTGTGTGGAACGCCACCACGGGAGAGACCGAGGCAGGCCCGCTTACTGGACACACGAATTGGGTCCAGTCTGTGGCATTCTCGCTAGACGGCCAGCGGATCGTCTCAGGCTCGCGAGATGGAACAATTCGTGTGTGGAACGCCACCACGGGAGAGACTGAGGCAGGCCCGCTTACTGGACACACGAATTCGGTCTTTTCCGTGGCATTCTCGCCAGATGGCCAGCGGATCGTGTCAGGCTCAGGTGATCGAACAATTCGTGTGTGGAACGCCACCACGGGAGAGACAGAGGCAGGCCCGCTTACTGGACACACGAATTCGGTCTTTTCTGTGGCATTCTCGCCAGATGGCCAACGGATTGTCTCAGGCTCGGAAGATCGAACAATTCGTGTGTGGAACGCCACCACGGGAGAGACAGAGGCAGGCCCGCTTACTGGACACACGAATTCGGTCTTTTCTGTGGCATTCTCGCCGAATGGCCAGCGGATCGTCTCATGCTCGGCTGATGGAACAATTCGTGTGTGGAACGCCACTACGGGAGAGACTGAGGCAGGCCCGCTTACTGGACACTCGAATTCGGTCTTTTCTGTGGCATTCTCGCCAGATGGCCAGCGGATCGTCTCAGGCTCGCTTGATCAAACAATTCGTGTGTGGAACGCCACCACGGGAGAGACAGAGGCAGGCCCGCTTACTGGACACTCGAATTCGGTCAGGTCTGTGGCATTCTCGCCAGATGGCCAGCGGATCGTCTCAGGCTCGGATGATCGAACAATTCGTGTGTGGAACGCCACCACGGGAGAGACTGAGGCAGGCCCGCTTACTGGACACTCGAATATGGTCTATTCCGTGGCATTCTCGCCAGATGGCCAGCGGATCGTCTCAGGCTCGATTGATCGAACAATTCGTGTGTGGAACGCCACCACGGGAGACACAGAGGCAAACCCGCTTACTGGACACGCGGATGTGGTCTATTCTGCGGCATTCTCGCCAGATGGCCAGCGGATCGTCTCGGGCTCGGAAGATCGAACAATTCGTGTGTGGAACGCCACCACGGGAGAGACAGAGGCAGGCCCGCTTACTGGACACACGAATTCGGTCTTTTCTGTGGCATTCTCGCCAGATGGCCAGCGGATCGTCTCAGGCTCGCTTGATCAAACAATTCGTGTGTGGAACGCCACCACGGGAGAGACTGAGGCAGGCCCGCTTACTGGACACACGGATTGGGTCTTATCTGTGGCATTCTCGCCAGATGGCCAACGGATTGTCTCAGGCTCGCTTGATCAAACAATTCGTGTGTGGAACGCCACCACGGGAGAGACTGAGGCAGGCCCGCTTACTGGACACACGGATTGGGTCTGGTCTGTGGCATTCTCGCCGAATGGCCAGCGGATCGTCTCAGGCTCGGCTGATGGAACAATTCGTGTGTGGAACACCACCACGGGAAAGACAGAGGCAGGCCCATTCACTGTACATACGTCTTCGGCCTTGTCTGTGGCATTCTCGCCCGATGGCCAGCGGATCGTCTCAGGCTCGTCTGATGGAACAATTCGTATGTGGAACGCCGCTATGGGACAGACAGAGGCAGGCCCATCTATCGGAGACATGGATTTGGTCGAGTCGACGGCATTCTCGCCGGATGGTCAGTGCATTTTATTGTCGGGATATTGGTCAATTCGTATGTTGAAAGCTACGACAGGAAATACGGAAATTATAAGACACGTCGCCATCCATGACCACACCGTGATCAACGAGGAGGGATGGATATGTGGTAGTGAAGGTGAACTCCTAATGTGGATCCCGGAAATACATAGGGCATCCCTTCACCGCCTGGGTGTTATCTGGGTTGTCGGCGCTCGGGAAACCCGCATCGATCTTTCTACTTTCGTACATGGACGGGATTGGACTACTTGTATTAACACGTAGATAAGACCGCTGCAGCATTACCTTTAGGCGGTCTGAAGTGTATTGTGATATGCTAGATAGGAGCTTACTGAAGCAATACGCGACGAATTCAAGGCTCGGTCAGACACTGCCAAGACGTTGATATGTTGCCATCAAGGTAACGCGACATCGCGCATCCACGAGTTTGTCGAGCATTCAGTGCACAAGCGCGGCTTCCACGTCAACCCACGACCAGAAAGGACAACCGCAGAAAAGATAAATCGTGCTTTCGGTGTAGCGAGTAATCGACTTCGGTCCGAGGAGAAGCGTAGATGGTAGTGATAGAGAAGATATTAGGAAACACAGAAGTGCACGGGAGCACGGACGCAGATGGATATCGTTAACGCAAAGGTCAAAGCATAGGTGTATGTTTACGGAAATATGTTTACGGAAATAGACTATATACGTGCAAAAGGACTATGGTCCTTACATCGGTCACTGCGGTCCAAATCTATAGACGACCGACTCGCAGTGCAAAGTTGCGATAAGATGGGCGTCAATTATAGTCGTAACAGTCTCTTGCAGATCGAATCGACTAGGGAAGGAGTCTGCTATTTGACATGCTCGCAGATAATTCCTCCAAGCCCCGGCGGTCTCGTCGACAAGGGCCACATATCAAGAAGAAACAGAAGAACAAGATGACAAGACGAAAGCAAAGCAAAAAAAATTACATGCGTTAGCAGTTGTACATTAGTCGCCTTCCTTGACCATATCCGCAGGCGCCAACAGGCCGACCGTGTTCCCGAACCCAGCAAGACAACACGTCCACCCGCTCACGAGCGGCCCAACGCGCGTAAAAGGCAGCCGCGGTGTCTCCCTCGCGACCGCAGACCGCGCCGAGAACGCCGAGGCGATCGGCTGGAGCGCCGCAAGCGGCGACGCGCTAATGCGACCCTCGGCGGGGTTGAACGTCCGTCCACGCCTCCCACCGCTCCAGCGACGCCGCGCTAAGACCGCAGTCCCGCTGTGTGCGAGGCACAACGTCTGCCGCCTTGCTCCTATCCGAGTCTGGGAGCCTCCGCGAGCGCCGCCGCAGGCCGACTACCCTCGATCCCGTCACGTCCCATGCCCCACACTCACAAATCGTATCCACGACCCGGCCGACCACGAGCGAGCGCCAGCGGGCGGGTATATGCGGCGCTTCGGAGGGCCCCAACGGTCCGTCCAATTTGCTCTCTGGTACCGCAAGCGTGTCCGACGCCGCGGCGCGACGCAGCGAATCTTTCTCGGACGCACGACGCGATAGAACCCCGTGCCCGGATACAGGGAACGATGTGTTGACCTCTGACATAGACGCATGACGCGAGCGTGAGGGCTGCACAGGAGTCGTCGATGCAGTACTGGAATTCCGTGAGTGAAGCCCGAGCGGGTGACCCCATGGTGGCGCCTCGGGTTGTGGTGGTGAGTTGTGAACGCACGTGCAACGTGCAGACGAAGAAACGGCTGAAGTGATGTCCGGGGGGAGAAATACTCGGAAAAACTGAACAGTAAGTGCGGCGGTGATCGCGAGGGCGAAACTCTCCGGCTGTGGTGCGCCACAAGCCATGCATGGCTTACGTGATGCAGGGCAGAGCCGCAGAGCACTGAGTGCGCCGTGGGGTTCTCCCAGGAGCGCGGTGCAACAACTGATCGTGCCGTCCCAAAGGGAGATGACCCCTGCTTCTGTCGCGGTAGCGATCACGAGCGTACGCATACCGTCCAGCTCTACCAAGCACGCGTGAAACCTGGCAACTGTGTCGGTCGGATTACCAGCTTGTGGGCGACAAACGGCGGCCAGGGGTGGTTCGAAGCTAGACACGAGTTCTATGATATCGAGCAAGCCGTCTTCAATAGAGTAAGCTGCTACAAGGCGATTGGTATCCGGAATACGGAGGACACTTAGTCTGGACCAGAGAACATGACGTCCTTGGGATGGCGATATTAAAACTGGGCTGTCCGGTGTCGCTGCACCCCACTTGAAAATCATTCCATTTTCGTACGTCACGAAGACACTCGGCATATGATCCGGGCGAGTAGGAGAAAATGATGTTGAACCCACGGAGACGTAGGTATTCACAAAGTGGACCCCGGTCACAGCCGACGATGCGCCGCGCAGCACCCGCTGCGGCCGTCCAACCGTAGGAGTCGATAAGGCCCAAATCGCCACGACCCGGCTCCAGTACCTGCTGCACACAGAGAGCCAGTGTCGTCTAGGGCAAGTGCAGTGATCGCAGCGCTTAAGTTTGATGGACCGGCGCTAAGCACATCCGCGGCACCAAGTGCAATTGGTGCCACGGACCCGTTGGCCCACAGGATGAGCTCATTCTCGAGACTCACCCCTGCAGCTGTTCGTCCATCTGCACTCACTGCCAGTAATTCTATGTCCGTCGAATGAGCACGAGGAAGTACGGAGAAGGCGAGAGGCGTCTTTGGTGGGTCCGCACTCTGTAACGGCAGCGAATCGGCTTCGTCCCGGTGGCGCTGTGCCTCGAGACGCTCGGCGTCTTTGAGCAGATATAGAAGGAGAGCGTAGAGCGCTGCGACAGTGGCCGCGATGGGAAGTACGACGATACGTGTCATCCGTGCCGTTGTGCGCACGACCCAGGAGTAAGACAATGCTGGGCGCCCACGGCGAAGTTGTTGAGGGCGTGTGGTGGACTGGGTAGCGTCGTCGGGGTGAAACATTAGAAGTGTGGGTGCCTCGATGCGTAGATGTACTAGTGGGTCTTCTCTCGCGTTTAGCATACGCCAGGTATGCCAAGCAGGATCTCCCGCGCCAGAAAGGAGATCCTTTTTACGTTGTTGAGCAAGAGGTATCGAAGTTGGTATCGAAGGGGTATGATGATTTGCAGGGTATGTCACGAAATATAGAGTCGCGGTAGTCGCAAGAAGCTGAGAGAATGAATCAGGACCCGTGAACGATAAATGATCAGGCGACGTACCAACAACAAACTAATATTCTTAGTCGCACGTCCACGGAGCAGTCCCTGCAACGTTGTCATAAATTTACGGCCCCTCCCATTTGGCAGGGTCGTCTGTCTCGGCGCGACAGGCTGGACGGATGGTGTGAAACTTGCATTTTGCTGTAAGAGTTCCTCGAGCTCAAGTCACTGAAGGTCAATCGACAGAACCGCAACGAAGAATGTGTGCACGAGAAACCAGTGTGTGTGGATTATAAGTAACAAGCACGACAACGGCAAATGCACAAAATTGGCGCGTTACGTGCAAAAAAAGCGATGACACCGAATGTTCCGACACGTGACAAACCCTCCGCGATACGTTCCTTGACACTGGACGTTTTGACGACGGCCTCGACCTGAATGCTAATTAGAAACAACAAAGATGACCAAAGGGGCAACCAACCAGGGTATCATGGTGACCCAGAAAGTTCACGAGGGTGCAAACGCTCAGGCTGGTTATAGTAAGTTACTAACGAGAATCTCGATGGCGCCAGTGAAGATAGACCTATCCTGTTATGTACAGGAAGACCCTTGCGGACTGATTGTCCGAAAGTAACTGCGAGTGCAAAGTAGGCTAAGTAAATGAATACAGTGGAAGCCGTCTATAAGTTACTGAAAGTTCAGTTAAAGGAGGGCGAAGAGGTACGGTATATTATACCCTTCTACAAACATCTCAGGTCGAACTGGTCAATATGGTTATCGAATGTTGCTCCCAAGAGCGCTCTTACTCAACCTTCTACGACCTTACCAGCGAACGTTTCTGCAAGCTAAATCGCGTATGGTGTGAGTGCTATGAGAGAGCCTTCAAGACATACTATGAGACAATCCACCGATATGAGACGAACCGCCTACGTACCGCCTACGTAACATTGCGCGCCATCTCTTTGCGCCATCTCTTGGGCTATTCTGCAGACAATCAGAGTGAACGAGGACGACACCACGAGCTCAAGCCGCATTTTCGTGAAGATCACGATACAAGAAGTCACGGAAAGCATGGGCTTACCCACTCTCAAAGAGCGCTTTGCAGACCAGGAGATAAAGGCACTTCGCGATCAACTACTGTACTTCACAAGTTTCGGACTTGGTGCTCTCAATGCGCGAGCATCTCAAAGTGAGTCCAGATCAGGACTCCCCATGCTGACGTATGTGCCTCTAGAATGCACCTCGTCTTATTATGGAGCAACGCCGTGCAATGTTGGAGGCCGAATCATCCTCTTCCGACAGTTCCTCGGATACCGACTCGTCCTCTGACACCACATTCCGACTCTGACTCCGACGAGACGGATGGTCCTCGCGACCGTGACCGCTGCCGCTGTTCTCCGTCTCCTCCGCGTCGCCCTCAGCGGCATTCTCTCCATCGTCGGCGCGACGACAGCCGCTCACCATCTCCGCCTCTTCGTCCTCGTCGGGACGAGCGGCGTCGCGGACGCGATGACAGTCGCTCACCATCACCACCCCGCTCCCGGAGGAATGACGATCGAAGGGACGACGCGCGTGGTAGTTATGGACGGGACCGTCGCGAATCCCCTGGGCGGTATCGTCGGCGCAGTGTTTCGGATTCGGGATCGCCCCCTCGTCGGCGCCACGACCGCTCGCATGAGCGTTCGCCGGCGCCGCCACCGCGGGAGAGTGGGCGCGACCGTGATCGAGACCGGGATTACGACCGCAGAAGGGATGACTCGCGGGACAGATACAGGGATCGCCGGCGCTGAAGTGCTGACGGGAGGCTTATCTACGTGTTTTGTGTTCAACATATGTCCTGTCGTTCGATATGTGTTTATGCCGCAAAAATATTCGTGCTCTTCGTTCGAGTGGATTTTGTAGTTTATTGCACTGGGATAATGTGATGATATATGCGTACACATATACTAGCCACGCGAAGGGCCATCGGTCCTCCCTAAGATGTCTGCGCCTGCTCACCTTCATCCTTTGCTTTACGTTCCTTCATCTCGCGATACCGTCGAATGGCATTCTCCCGTTCCGTCTCCATCATCGCCCGTTGAGCCATCGAAAGCACACTCCCGACAGCCTTCGTCCGCGCATGCTTGGTGCCCAGGTCAGAAGCTCGTCTTCGCGGGAGCTTCTTTAGCTCTGGCGGTGCAGTCGCGATATCGTTGAGACGACGCGGTCTAGCGCTCGAAATCGTTGCGAACTCCTTTGGCCGATCACGGTGCTCATCACCGGCCGCTGCTGTGGACGGGGTAGTCGTCGTACCCTCCGCCTTGCCAACGCTACTTCGAACCTTTGATTCTCGCGGGGTCCCATTCACCGTGGCCGCTTTCCTTTCCTTGCGCTCTGTCGCGGCAGACGCACGCATTGCGGATTGCACCAGCGGGCGCATGTGGTCCTCGACTCTCCTGAAAAAACAAAAAAAGTGAGTGAAGAATTCTCGGGAACCGGCGCACCGATTGAAGTGTATCAGCGATTCCCCCTGCTGGATCTCAATAGTCGACTTGCCCGCGTCCGAGTCCGCGGCAGTACGACGACGTTTCTTGCCTTTGGCCAGAGTGGGGGCATCACCATCACCACCATCATGTGCGCCCTCTTCGAGCTGCTGCGCGCGCTTTTTCTGCCGATATTCAGCGCGAATCCTGGCCGCGTCCAGCGCTCGCGAGATGGACTTGGGGATGCCTTCAGTGCTGAGGGTTGTACCATTGCCTGCGCCTGGCGGCGCAAGATCTGTGCCCCTAGGAAAATAAGAGAGGGGAGGAAGTGGGGGTTTAGAGTCCGTGCCGACCTTTCTGTTCTCGCGTGCTGAGCGCTTCGCACGTTTATGAGGCATGGCCCAGCCTTTACAGCAGGTGGCCTCGGCACCGTATCGAGCACGAAGACCATATCATGATTACTTCAGCCGGCCTAGAGGCGTTGGCCGTGAGCTAAATTCAGATGGGCATTGACATATTGACAGCCGTGGGAGTGCCACAGGGTTGAGTTGGGCGGTACTGTAGTATAATGCAGATAGTGCGTGGTTAACTAGACGCTCGAACCGCACGTTCACTCTACCCCATCACTCTAACACTGGCACTCTTCTATCCAGTATGACCACTGCACAAGATGTGGAGCACCAGCAAATGTCCTCGAATTCGTGCGTAGACGGTCTTTGACAAGTGATTTCCTTAATAGTGATCCACCGCCCCAGCCCGGGTCCCTCAGCACCGCAGATCTCAGGAAGAGGGTGCGTCGATCCCCTCCTTTAGTGTAGCGATGCTCTCTCAAGAACCGTACATTGACAGGTCTCAAATCACTGAATCGCAAGGAAGCCTATCCCAGCTACGTGTTGAGGTGACCGGTATGTACTCGAATCCCAACTCGATGATGTCTTGATAACTGTTTAATTACTTTGTTAGTCATCCGAGCGCACAACGTTCCACGCATCAAGAAAAAGTTTGGCCCGAAGAGACGCTTCTTCGTCACTCTAACAAACCATGCAACAATGAAGAAGACGGAAAGTGTCCAGATTGATGGACAGACGGTGCACTGGAACCAGACGCTTGGCGCTTTGTAGGACTTTCCTTTTTCGATATTGTTTTTCGGCTAAAAGTCTGGTCCAGTTCCGCACAACAGTCTTCACCTATTATACTGCGACTTTATGAGAAACGGTACTTACACCCTGATGTCGTTATCGGAACGCATCAGATACTGATACCCGCCGAATCCCAAAGTGGTTCGTATCTTATTGGAAACCTCGTTTGTTCGACTAGCTGAATATCTCGGGGGTAGATGTTCCTGTTGAGATCAGTAATGGCGATGGAGAAGCTGGAAAGTCGACGCAGCCGGTCACACTCTACTTAACGATTGCTGTGTCATTGGACGCGACATCTCCAATCTTTTCCACAACCCTCGAATCGGGCGCCGATGTACTGACCAAAGGGGACAACTCCACCGACGAAGTACCTACTAAGCACACTCCCGTCCAGGCGGAGATGTCGCCCGCCGAGGATGCTCTGATTGCTCTCCATCGCGCCGATGATACTAAGAAGTTGATCGACCGAAGGGATATATGGAAAGGGGTTGTTAGTAGAATCAAGTGGGTGATGGACACTGTAAGCCCAATTGCGGAAGTGCGTGCAACATCCATTTTGCCTCTCGGCTGAGCTGACTTCCGCTCTCAGCTCCACCCGTTTGCGAAAATGGCATATGGATTGGTTTCAGCTATCCCCGGGGTGCGTCTGTTTGTGTTATTGTTGGAAGGAAACACTTATTTCGGGCGCCAGACACTCCTAGAACAGTACGAACGTGACGCCAACGTCCTATCCCTACTTGATGCCATGCACGATGCATTCGATTTCACGCAGCACGAAGACACTTTGAAATCCATCAAGCCCGACTCTAGGCAAGCCGAAATCCTTACTACGATGCTGCGGGATGTCTGTAGTTGCAGTGACTTTATCCGATCGTATACAAAGGACGAACAATTCTGTACGTTGTCGTCATCTCCTCTACTGGCCGATGTAAACGCGTGGTTTTTAGGGAAGCGGACATTGAAGAATATAGGCGGAGGAGTCGCCAAAGATATCGAGGACTTGTCCACTGCCCTTGTCGAACATCGAAGGGTATTCCTGGACCAGGCTATAATCACCACGGAGATAACTGCGTTCCAAATTCTGGACGGCGTGGGAATACTTTCAGCTAAGGTGGACGGGATATCTACCCAGCTTAAGTGGGTGTCGAGCCAAGTTTCAGATGCCGGTATGTATCCCTGATGACTCGGGTTTGTTGGGTAATCGGTCTGATAATCGTTATAGAACTTGATAGAAAAATCGGAGAAATCCCATATGGGACAGGCTCACGATTCGCACCCGACAAGGGCTGTCTTACGGGAACACGTACAGCCTTCCTAGACTTCGTTGTCAATTGGGTGAACGATCCCACTTCGGACCGTTGTCTCGTTCTTTTCGGGCAAGCAGGCACGGGAAAGTCATCGATTGCGCACGAGATTGCACGTCGCTTCAAGAAAATGGATCGTCTTACGTCATCCTTTATCTTTTCGCGGAAGGAGCACTCCAAACAGGTGGCCTATCATCTCTTCACGACTCTTGCTCGCGATCTCTCCGACCGCTATCCATCGTTTAAAACTGCGCTGGGAATTGTTGTAAAGGACGATTCCTCTCTCCGAGTTGGAACACGTGACTATGGTACCCTGTTCGAATCCCTTATCCTGGAACCGCTTAAGGACCTGCACATCGTCGGTCCTATTCTTGTTGTCATCGATGCCCTGGACGAGAGCGGGGACGCAACTGGCAGAACAGGGTTACACACATTTCTCGCTAAAAATCTCATTAGACTCCCATCGAACTTCCGTGTGCTCATCACCTCGAGGCCGGAGGATGGCATCGAGTCTGCGCTCGTTGGAGCGCAATCAGTCGAGATCAAACTCATGAAGGATTCCGAGCTGGCTGCTAAAACGCATGACGACATTCTTGCCTTTCTTCGGGAGAGGCTTCATTCAAATCAGTTCAGACATCATGGCGACGCACTGGCAAAAAAGGCCGAGGGATTGTTTCAGTGGGCAGCGGTTGCCAGTCAATTCATCGTAGATCCTCCCGAGCGCTTTGGTTTTGACAGGAAAAAGGTCATTAACCATCTTCTAGAACCCAGTGCAAAACGCGGTGGGCAAGATCCTTTGGATGAGCTATACAAAGAAGTCCTTGAAGGATACTTTACGGCCCCAGAAGCTCGGCTTCTATTCCGCTCTGTCGTGGGACAGTTGATTGCTTCATTTGAATCACTCAGCATCCGCTCCCTGACCAATCTGCGACGGCACGCCGACGACGAAGACGACGACGACGACAACGACAACGACGACAACGATGGCGACACCGTTGTTTTATTGCTCCATCGCCTTGGCTCGTTGCTAAGCAATGTCAATTCATCCGATAGAAATCTTCCCATCATTCTCCTCCACACATCGTTCCGCGATTTCCTCACAAATAAAGAGAAGAGCGGCGATTTTTGTATCGACATTCGTGAGGCTCACCGTCAGCTGGCTTGTTCCTGTCTCGGTCTACTGCTCAAAGGCCTCAAATTTAACATCTGCAATCTTGAGTCGTCATACCTTGCCAACAAAGGTGTCAAAGACCTCCCCTCCCGCGTTGATGAACATATCCCACATGCTCTGTTGTATGCCTGTCGATTCTGGGACGATCATTTGGAGCAAATTGACTTCGAAACCGATCTCTTTGTCCAACTTCGAACTTTCTTTGAGAATAAATTTCTCTTTTGGCTAGAGGCCCTTAGCATGACGGGCAACGTAAGTCTTGCTTCGCCGGCGTTGTCGGCCCTGAATGTGTGGCTGGCGTCTGGTCATGATGTGAGTAGATCTGTTGTTGATTGTATGAGGTAGGCAAACAACTAATTACTGTATTCGCAGCAGGTTTCTCAAATAAACCTAGAGGAATTCAGGTCGTTCGTCAATGATGCCTCTATGTTTGTACGGTATTTCGGGATGGCCATGACAAAGAGTGCTCCACATATATATCTTTCTGCACTTCCATTTGCGCCGGTCCGCTCTGTCGTCTCTGCTCATTATTCCAACTCATTCCCTCGAATCTTACGCGTGGAACATGGGCGATTGTCTGATTGGCCATCATCGGAGATGGTGATTCCAAACGTTGGGGATGGGGTCTATTCCATTGCACTCTCACCGGATGGGCAGCGGATTATCTCAGGCTCGAAAGATGGAAACATTCGTCTGTGGAACGCCACTACGGGAGAGGCAGAGGCAGGCCCGTTTACTGGACACACGAATTTGGTCCGGTCTGTGGCATTCTCGCCAGATGGCCAGCGGATCGTCTCAGGCTCGCGAGATCGAACAATTCGTGTGTGGAACGCCACCACGGGAGAGACAGAGGCAGGCCCGCTTACTGGACACACGAATTGGGTCCTTTCTGTGGCATTCTCGCCAGACGGCCAGCGGATCGTCTCAGGCTCGCTTGATCGAACAATTCGTGTGTGGAACGCCACCACGGGAGAGACTGAGGCAGGCCCGCTTACTGGACACACGAATCCGGTCTATTCCGTGGCATTCTCGCCAGATGGCCAGCGGATCATCTCAGGGTCGGGTGATCGAACAATTCGTGTGTGGAACGCCACCACGGGAGAGACTGAGGCAGGCCCGCTTACTGGACACACGAATTGGGTCCTTTCTGTGGCATTCTCGCTAGACGGCCAGCGGATCGTCTCAGGCTCGGGTGATCTAACAATTCGTGTGTGGAACGCCACCACGGGAGAGACAGAGGCAGGCCCGCTTACTGGACACACGGATTCGGTCTATTCTGTGGCATTCTCGCCAGATGGCCAGCGGATCGTCTCAGGCTCGCTTGATCGAACAATTCGTGTGTGGAACGCCACCACGGGAGAGACAGAGGCAGGCCCGCTTACTGGACACACGGATTCGGTCTTTTCTGTGGCATTCTCGCCAGATGGCCAGCGGATCGTCTCAGGCTCGCCTGATCGAGTAATTCGTGTGTGGAACGCCACCACGGGAGAGACAGAGGCAGGCCCGCTTACTGGACACACGTCTTCGGTCTGGTCTGTGGCATTCTCGCCAGATGGCCAGCGGATCGTCTCAGGCTCGGCTGATCGAACAATTCGTGTGTGGAACGCCACCACGGGAGAGACAGAGGCAGGCCCGCTTACTGGACACACGAATTCGGTCCGGTCTGTGGCATTCTCGCCAGATGGCCAGCGGATCCTCTCAGGCTCGAAAGATCGAGCAATTCGTGTGTGGAACGCTACCACGGGAGAGACAGAGGCAGGCCCGCTTACTGGACACACGAATTCGGTCTTGTCTGTGGCATTCTCGCCAGATGGCCAGCGGATCGTCTCAGGCTCGGAAGATCGAACAATTCGGGTGTGGAACGCCACCACGGGAGAGACTGAGGCAGGCCCGCTTACTGGACACACGAATTGGGTCTTGTCTGTGGCATTCTCGCTAGACGGCCAGCGGATCGTCTCAGGCTCGCAAGATCGAACAATTCGTGTGTGGAACGCCACCACGGGAGAGACGGAGGCAGGCCCCGCTTACTGGACACACGCATTCGGTCTGGTCTGTGGCATTCTCGCCAGATGGCCAGCGGATCATCTCAGGCTCGCTTGATCGAACAATTCGTGTGTGGAACGCCACCACGGGAGAGACTGAGGCAGGCCCGCTTACTGGACACACGGATTTGGTCTTTTCTGTGGCATTCTCGCCAGATGGCCAGCGGATCGTCTCAGGCTCGCGAGATGGAACAATTCGTGTGTGGAACGCCACCACGGGAGAGACAGAGGCAGGCCCATTCACTGTACATACGTCTTCGGTCTTTTCTGTGGCATTCTCGCCTGATGGCCAGCGGATCGTCTCGGGCTCGCTTGATGGAACAGTTCGTATGTGGAACGCGGGAGAGACAGAGCCAGGCCCATCTATCGGAGACATGGATTCGGTCGAGTCGGCGGCATTTTCTCCGGATGGTCAGTGCATTTTATCGTCAGGACATGGGTCAATTCGTATGTTGAACGCTACGACAGGAAATACGGAAACTATAAGACACGTCGCCATCGATGACCACACCGTGATCAACGAGGAGGGATGGATATGTGGTAGTGAAGGTGAACTCCTAATGTGGATCCCGGAAATACATAGGCACACCTTCACCGCCTAGGTGTTATCTGGGTTGCCGGCGCACGTGAAACCCGCCTCGATCTTTCTACTTTCGTACATGGACGGAATTGGACTACTTGTATTAACCCGTAAATAAGACCGGTGCAGCAGTTCGTGGCTTGTCTTTAGGTGGTCTGAAGTGTAATGTGATATGCTAGATTGAAGCTCACTGCAGCAGTACCCGACGAATTCAAGGCTCAGCCTGAGTCAGTAACTGCCAAGATGTTGATATGTTGCCATCAAGATAACGCGACATCGCGCATCCACGAGTTTGTCGAGCGTTCAGTGCGCAAAACGTCGCCCACGTCAATCCACTGCGGAAAGGACAATCACAGAAAAGAGAAATTGGGTTTTCGGTCACAGCGGTCCAAATCTGTAGAATG
>JAKELH010000634.1:0-41872 GCA_021525015.1 Lactarius pseudohatsudake | reverse complement strand
GGGTACTTGTTTACATAGAGGACCAGACTCACGATCAGTGAATGTCACAAAAATATGTATTCGATGAGCATGGTGGCTCCCACCATATTTCATTTATTGTTTGCCAGGGAGAAATTTCTTCGACACCATTGTCATCTTTGCCAAATTCTAAAAGGGGCAGGGGGACCCCAGCACAGTCAGGGTCCATGTTGACCTAAGAGAGATTAGTCAAGAGCAGGACAAAACAACACCTAGGATTCCTGACCTTAAGCAATATAAGATTGTCGACATGGGAGCCAAATCCACGCATTCACGTCGAAATATGATTTGTCTCAAAGCGTCGACATTCACAGGCTCGCCATTGGAAACAGAAAGATGAAATGGCTGTTGGGTCCCCTCTATCAAGTAGAACAGATCGAAATCGTTGGCCATCGCAGAGCAGAGGCGGTTTGCGACTCAGGAGGTGATGACAGGTACTGGTGAACGTTTTCGGGGCATGTGATCTGGACCGATTCGGCACGGATCAACGGCCCCAACGCAAGTCTTGTTCGTCAACACCATGTTTCTCGCCCGCAGGTCGCTCGGGATAGCATATACTGCGCCATTGACGCGTCGTCTTTCGAGCAGGGCCTCTTCCGTGCTCGGCGCACTAGACATCCCGACGACTCCGACTGAGCTTCCCGGCGTCTACGATGGGGAGTGGAAGGGCTCTGGCGACATACTTCAGAGCGTCTGTCCTACAACTGGGGAGGTCCTGGCGCACGTCAAGTCCGTACGTTGTTTTTTTCTCCTTTGTATCTGTCAGCAGTGAGTAAGTGCAAATGCGACAGGCTTCACCAGCCGAACTCCATGCTGCATTGGAGAGGACCAGGGAGGCCTACGTTCATTTCAGGAGCATACCCGCACCCAGGAGAGGCGAGATAATTCGCCAGATCCGCGAGGCGTTGGCTGCCAAGGTATGAGCGCCATCGTGTCATGTGTCGCGAACTGGGTTCATGCGATTGCAGCGCGAAGAGCTTGGCGCGCTCGTGTCGCTCGAGATGGGCAAGATCCGAACGGAGGGAGTAGGCGAGGTCAAGAATTCGTCGACGTCGTAAGTTCTGCTGGAACTGGTCGTGTTGTTCACGTCTCCTAAAGTTTCGACCCGCAGTGCGATTATGCGGTGGGGCTCTCGAGGATGCTCAATGGAAGAGTAATCAATTCCGAACGACCAGGCCACACCATACTCGAAGGTGAGGGTTCGTAGGTTCTGGCTGCCTGCGTTGCTTATCCCTTTTCGTGCGCAGTTCCGAACCCCTCGGCGTCCTCGGCGTTTTGTCCGCGTTCAACTTCCCCGTTGCTGTATATGGCTGGTATTGACTAACCTCCGAGTCTGAAAAAAATGGATGAACGCATGAATATCCAGGAACCTCTCCATCTCGATGGCGGCCGGAAACGCGACCATCTGGAAGCCCTCCCCGACTACCCCGCTGTGCTCCATCGCGGTGACTAGAATCGTCTCTGGCGTGTTGGAGAAAAACAATATACCCGGGGCCGTCGCTGGTCTCGTCACAGGCGGGAAAGATGTCGGAGAGGCTTTGGTGCAGAGCCGGGACGTAGACATGGGTACGCAGCGTACCTCGTCCAATTAACCACGCGACGGAGCTCGAGCGCTCTTCCTATCACACAGTTTCTTTCACTGGGAGCGAGCACGTTGGCAGGATCGTCGGCAAGAACGTCCAGTCCGGTTCGGCAAAGTGCTGCTCGAGCTAGGCGGAAACAACGGTACGGTTTTTCGTCCCGCCCTCGTCGTGACAAACTCTTATTTCTCACACGCCAGCCGCCATCGTCATGCCCGACGCGGACCTCTCGCTCGCCGTGCCCGCCGTCTTCTTCGGCTCCGTCGGCACCGCAGGCCAGCGCTGCACCTCCACGCGCCGGCTCTACCTCCACCGCACCATCGCGCCCGAGTTCCTCGCCCGCCTCCAAAAGCTCTACGGCGCACTAAAGCCCGGCGACCCGCTCGACGCGCGCACGCTCCTGGGGCCCCTACACACGCGCGCCGCGGTCGACGCCTACGACGGCGCCATCGCGGAGCTCAAAGCCGCCGGCTCGCAAATCCTCGTCGGCGGCGCCCGGTACGACGGCGGCGCGGCGGCAACTTTGTGCGCCCGACCATCGCGGTGCCCCCCGCGTTGCTGCTGCTGCGGACGGCGCGCTGTGGGCGACGGAGCGCTTTGCGCCGGTGCTGCTCGTGGCGGAGTTTGAGGAGCTCGAGCAGGCCATCGCGTGGAATAATGCCGTGCCGCAGGGTTTGTCGAGTAGCCTTTGGACGCGCGACGTGCGGAATGTCGGTAAGTGGATCGGCCCTGCTGGCTCGGACGCGGGGATCGTCAACGTGAGTCCCCCCTCCCGTGTTTTTGTTTTGATCCAGCTTAAACGAGTCGCACCATAGGTCAACGTTGGCACAAGTGGAGCAGAGATCGGTGCCGCTTTCGGCGGGAACAAGGTTAGATTCCAACTAAGCTACTGTGGAGCTGACTGACGCATATCAGAGCACTGGCTGGGGCCGCGAATCTGGTGGCGACGCTTGGAAGCAATATGTTCGCTGGAGCGCATGCACAATCAATTTCTCTGACGAGGCACCCCTCGCGCAAGGTGTCGACTTTACCCCAACGTCGCCATGACCGAGCTCTATACACCCCCATATCCCACATGGTACAAAGAAAAACAATGTTACATTTTTTTTGCATGTGTGTGTGCTGCCTTGGGGGGGGAGGGGGTTGGTCACATTACGGGGACGTACAGTCTACAAGAAAGAAAGGAAGAGAAAGAAAAAAAGTTATAATAAATCACATTTACGATGCAGTGCGAGAGCCAGCGTTTGAGCGAATGGACGATAGATGATACAAAATCCGCAATCGCGAAAACCCATGAAAGAAAGATGACAGCTAGCAACGACGAAAGAAGAGGGGGGAAGGGTATGCGAGATACATAAGTGACGTGTAAGTATTGCTGTCCGCTCTGCATTACTAGTTGAGGTACCCGCGACATTTCGCAGAGCCACACAGACAAGGGATCTTATCCTGCTCGATCGGGAAGTGGTAATCTGTGATTCGTCGTCAGTCAGCCCTTGGGTTCAACCACAATGTAGCGTTCTCCGTACCGTAAGTGATCTCGTCGCCGAGCTCGATGTCCTGCTTAGCGTAGATGACGATCTTCTTCTCGCCGTTGATGGTGATGATCTTGGCGGTGCAATTAGGATCGCACGAGTGGTTGATCAACCGCCTGCCAAAAAGTGTCAGTGGGACGTTCAGCCTGGTGGCGTGACGACACGTACCCGAGGTTCCCCTTCTTCGTAGCATCCACCACCAAGTCCTCATCGATGCGGAACAAATAACTGCTGCCGATACCCTGCCGCTCGTACGCCTTCTCGCGCTTGTCCGCCACCTGTGCCCGGATGACCTCCCCGACATACTCGATCACCATCTCTCCGCGCGAGATGCGCTCCATCGCATACAGGCCCCAGTCGTGGATCGGCGAGCGTGCGAACCGCAGGTGCTTCTTGCGCGTCTGCAGCTGGTTGAACTTGATCGACAGCTCCGCCGCCGCCGTCTCGCCCTTGGACAGCGCCATCGCCCGCTGCACCTGGTTGATCTCCTCCAGCCCTTGCGCCTGCCGCCGTGCGTTTGCGCGATTCGAGCGCGAGGACGTCATCGCGGGCTTGGGCTGTTGCACGTGCGCTTCGGTGGCGGGGTCCGCCACGGCGCCGCGCGTCGCGTACTGCGTGACGTACGCTGACTTTTCGGCGTGGGAGATCTTGTAGTGGCTTTCGGTCCGGGCGGAACCTGTGAGGTGCACACGGAACGGAGGAGGCGAGTCGGGATCTGGCTCGGGTGTCGGCGGTGGTTCTGGAATGGGGAGACCCATAGATTCCGCGAGTGCAAGACGGGCGAAATACAGGTCTTCGTCATCCTCACAGAGACCGGGTCCATATGGATCTGGAGGCGGGGTGGGGAGTCGGGGCTTGGGCTTGAGCGCAGGTGACGGCGGAGGTGATACAGAAGGTCGATCGGGAGTAAAGTGAAGCTGAGTGACAGCGGGAACGGAAAACTCGTGGTCATCGGGTAGAACAAATTGATCAACCGGCGTGTCAGAGACAGCCTTCTTAACTGGCCTTGCTTTGACCTTTGACGTTGATTTCTTCTTGACCTCCGCCGGTAATACCGACCGTTTCGTCGATACGATCGAGACAGGTGTCTCGATGATCTCGTTTTCGTCCACCATATCCGTCTTTGGCTTCTTGATCGCAGGCTCGTCGTCCTCGCTGTCCTTGGTCAGCGCTCTCTTCCGTTCTTCTACAACAGTAGGAATAGAAGAAGGGACGGGGACAGGAGCTGGGGTAAGAGGGAGTTGCTCCAGCTTTTCCTGCTCTCCGTCAGACTCGACCTCAGCGACCAATGGCCGGACTTCCTTCTTCCGCTTCTTCTTCGGCGGTGCGACGACTTCTGCCTCTTCGACAGTTTTCTCTTCGATCTGCACCCCTCCTCCGACCTCCACCTCGACATCTGGCACGGGCGCAAACTTGGATTCCTCTCTGGCGCGCTTGTTCGCTTTCCTGAATGACAAGCCCTTGAGCCCCGCACCAGCCCCAAAAGCGGTACCTCTGCAGCAGGCTTGCCGTCTGTCGCCCGATCACGGCCTTGTTCTTGACCGCTGCTGCGTTGCGCTTATGGTCGACCACGAGGCGTCGCAAGCGCACGGTGATAAGGCGGTCGATGATGTCCTTCTCGAGCAACTGCCGTAGCTCCTTCCTGATCGCCTGACTTGCCTCGTCCACTAGCTCCGTGTCGCTCCAGCTCGATTTGGCCGCCGGTGCATGTGTAGATGAAGGCGGTGGGTGTACGGTGAGCGTCACAGAGTGGTGCGCGAGCGAGCGCATGTTAAGGACCATTGCGGCGCGACGCGCGACGCCGGCAGCCTTGAAGGTGACGTACCAGCCAGTATGATCCCGGAGCACCTGTCAACGCCATTACGAATGTCATCTTCGGTAGAAGGAAGAAAGAAAAAAAGTAGGCGCACCTGATCAACCTGAAACTCCCTGACGAATGCCCTCACGTCCTCCTCTGTCACAGCACCTCCCAAAGTCCACCATTCCCATCGATCTTCAACGTGCTCGAGTCGATTCCTTTGCCAGCGCTTCAAGGACGACTTCGCGCTGACGCGCCTGCGCATTCCGGCTTGACTGTCCAGGTCTGCGTAATGCGGGAGAGGGCGATCGCGACCGGGACCTAGAACGAGATCGCGAACGGGAGCGAGATCGTGAACGCGAGTGAGGCGGGGAATAGTGGTCGACTGCCACGTGCACTCGATTCCGCCCACCGCGTCTGCCACGAGTGTATGCGGGCGCGGTAAAGGTGTCGAGTCGGCAGATGTTCCGCCGGTCGCATGCTGTGTGCTCGCGGCCGCCCGCCGCGCCTTGACCAATGTCGGCGGTGGCCGGCGCACGCGGCCACTCATAGGCGCCAGTGGACCACCTGTAAAGCCGCCATTGGCTGTGCACTAGAGGGCGTGACTGGTTAGGCGGAGTCCGTGGCCGGGACCAAGAGGTAAGAGTGTCGCGAGACCGGTGGGGTAGATGCGCTAGCCTGTGAGCGGAGGTGGGATGTGGCAGCCGGACCATGCGCGCTGGGATGAGAACTGTGCCGAGGAGTGGGGGTGTCTGGAGATTGGCCTGTCTATGGGCGGGCATGGGGGTCGTACGTTTCAACCGCTTGCGTTCCTCAAGCTCATGCAGTACTGCACGAAGCCGCTTGCGCTCGCCATCAAATACGACCTTGATCTCGAAATCTTCACCGCCGACGTTTGCCCGAGCACGGCGCGGCCAAGCTTCCGTCCGTGTTCGCGTTCGACGCATCGGGTAGCCTCAGCGTGGGAGCTGTATTTAATGAAGATGAGGCCTAGCGCACCGCCGAGAGCCTGTCCACTTGAGGTTCAAAAAGGAGGATAGAGCCATGTTGCGGAAAAGTGTCGTCGGATTTGTTCTTTCGGGCCAACGGTGAGACGTAGTCACTAGGACCGAGGTGGGGTGGTGGGGGGGTCCGCAGGAGTTTTCGTCATGCTGAAGCACGACAGATCAGTTGAACATAATATATGACAGGAAAAAAGTGTCACGCACCTCATACTTGACTTCGTACAACTCTGTCCTAAATGGCCGAAGACTGACCTGTCTCTTGAACCCCCCTGCCTTGCGTGGATCTGCCGGAATGACCTCATGCTCCCCAGGTACAACCTCCCCATCAAATCTCAACAACGTCTCTTTCCCACCCTTCGTCTTGATCCTCGTTCCAGCTGCACCTCCTTCCCTCACCTTGTCCACGAGCAGCGCAAACTTCAAGTCCTTGTCCTTGTCAATAGCAGAGTCGAACAGAACCTTGAAGTTCTTATCGACGGGTATTCTGACCGTGCGGGTGGCCAAGGCGGCAACGGTGGGAGAGAATAGACAGGCGCTGGTGACGAAGAGCGCGGCGGATGGGGACGAGGTGACGAAGGCTTGGACGAATGTGGTGGGAGTGGTGACCGAGCAGGTGAAGCTACCCGTGTCGACGAGGACGCAGATAAGTGCGAAGTGTCGGGACGTGGAGGGAGAGGTATTCGTATACTGGGAGCAGGTGGGAAAGAGGACGTAGGCCGATGAGTTCGTGGGGCTATGGAAGGAGGGAGCGGCAGGGACGGTGGAGGTGTGAGAGGTGGACGGGCAGAACATGGAGGTAGGTGCGGCTCTGAAGCTAGAGGTGGTGGGGGCGGCGGTGGTGATGGTGGAGGATGGGAAGGCGGCGGTGGTGTAGGCGGAGACGATGAAGGAAGGAAAGAGGTAGGAGTCGTAAGGGGAGGTGGTGGTGATGATTTAGGACTTGAAGACGGCGGTCGAGGCGCAGAGCTAGGGGGTGTGGGTAGCCCTGTAAAGGGGGGGTGGTAGTGGATCGTCAGGAGGCGGCGGTGGGGGCGGCGGTGGACTCTCAGATGGGGGAGGAGGGGGCGGAGGTGTGTCAGAGGGAGGGGGTGGAGGGGGAGGTGTTATGGATGGTGGGGGCGGGGGCGGAGGCGGTGGCTCCGAGGAGGGTTGAGGAGGCTGTCGATCACGATGTGAGCGAGAAGTAGCGGCCCTGGGAGCGACAGGGACGGGTTGAGCGATTGTCGAAAAGCTCGACGACCAGCCCGAGGAAGACTTTCCATTGAGATTAGGTACGGCAAGAGGTGTCGGTCGAGTCGCGTTGGAAGAGGGACCAGGTTCAGAGTTGCGGGACTGTTGAGGACAAGGTGAACGAAGGTAAATCGAAAGGACGGGAGAGAAGAGGGCTCACGGTGCTCGCGATGGCTTGGTCGCTCCACTTGATCTCAACTTGTTTGCCTTTAAGAGGCGGTTTTTGCTGCATCGCACTCGGCCCTGAGGGGAGCTGCCGCTGGCCAGTAAGGGGGTTGGTCTGGCCATTGGGAGTGGGTTTGGCGCTTCTGCTGGACGCATTCGTGCCCCCATTGAGCAAGCTACGTGGGCCGGTGGGTGGTGGTGCCCCTATGCGATTGATGAGGGGGATTGACGAGGACGATGAGGGGGAGGAGGAGGAGGAAGGCGAGGGGTGAGAAGGCGAAGAAAGGTCGTTTGGGGGTGGTTGACGTTTGGAAGGGACGCCATTTAGTGAATTTAGGAGAGCTCGTGGGCCAGTCGGAGGGGCCTTGCCTGACATTGTCGAGGCAAAGGCTGGCCGACGTTGTCGAGGACGAGGAGAACGAATATCGTCAAAGATGGAGTTGATCGAGGTCGACCAAGTTTGTTCCCATTCTTGTTGACACTCGTTTTGCGCATGCTCACACTTTTCTCATCTCAACAATAAAACCGAGCCGCAGTTACCGATATCTACACAAAAAGGCACTCTGAGGATACTCAAAGCCGGACAAGCACGTTGTTGCTGTGCTTTTGTGAACACTTCTGCTTGCCTTGCACACACGCATACACTCACTCCCCCGTGTACCGTTACACCAGAAATGTTTATTAGGGTTAGGGTTAGGACATGGTACCGACAAAAATTAAGGCCCGCCCAGCCCGAGGGCCGGAGCGGGACAGGAAAATATTGAGACGGTGCATGAACCGAAGCCCATACAAACCACAAGTTCCCCCTGGGGACAAGGTCGCCGTGCTATGGGAGGCCCTCGCAGCCCATAAACCCTGGTACATGAAGGGATCTATGCCATCAAGGTAAGTATGAAGAGTCGTCTTACCCCAACCCCCTGTTTATATATCGCGACAGACGGCGCACGGACCATCACCCACGTGATGAGCTCATAGATCTATTCGCCGGATCTATGACTACGGTAAACCCTGCCAATAGTATAACACAACCCCCTGTACAGAACAACCAACTCAGCGTCACATAGTGCGCTCAACCGATATATCTTCCACCTTACCGTGCTGTTATCCTTTGTTACAAACTTCCGGCTCACGAGCATGATCAGGCATTTGTTCACCCTTGCTTGATTGAGGTCAGGAGGCACGATCATCTCAATCACTGTGTAGTCTAGATGAGACCCGGCGAGTGTCGCAAGGGAGCAAAGAAATGGTCTCACATTTGAGGCCCCTTCCTTCGCTGTCCATCAGACGTTCTATAACCGTCTCCACATTGCGGCGTAGAGACTGTACCGGATGAGAGAGCGCATGGAAAGAGTTCGGCAGACACTTACGGAGTTTGTCTCGCGGAATTCAAGCGGCAGCAACGTTATGATTTGGTCAATCGCAATCTTCGCAGAACGACCATTTAGCGACTCGTGAAAAAAATAGTGAATACGCACTTTCCTCTCTTTCCTCTCTTTCGGCGTCAGCTTCGCCTTGCCTTTCTTCTTCACTTTCCCAATGGCAGATTTGGATGAGTCTGGTGCGAGAGACTCGTCCGCGGACGTCGTGTTACCACCCAGAGTGGTCGTCTCGTCCGACTTTGCACCCGCGACGGTCTGGGTTTGAGTCGTCGCCGGCGGCGCCGCGCGTGCGTCCTCCTCTGCTTACCCGGCGTTTCGTGAGGGGACAGAAACGTAAAATCAGTAGGGGAGAACGCACTGGCCCTCCGCTGTGCCAGGATAAAGGATGCTTCCGTTGGGGCCTGTTGGAAGCAGTGAAGAACAAGTTCCATATAAAAAACACACATACGACACACCTCGGGCCAGTCCACCGTAAGAGCGTTCATGTTCATAACGTACAGCCAACTCGAGAACGCCTCGTTGAACGTCTCTAGCGACGTGCTCAACGCGCGCAGCCCCTCGACGTTACCCCGCAACGCCTCGGCTTCATCTGCCAGCTCTGCGAGCGCCGGCTCTAGGAACCCCAATCCGTGCGGCGCGTCCTGATGGTGCGTGCCCGAGCGCGAGAGAGCGAGGAGAGAACCCTGCGATACGCGCCGAAGGGGTGTGCGGTGTGGTGTCGGAGCTGGCATAACTGCTGGTGTCGGGGGGGCGGAAGGGGAAGTGCTCGGTTTGTTAGATAAGATTAGATTTGAGATCTGTCCCTCTCAGATCGCGATCATAAATGCCTTTGGTTGCCACGCGTGCTCTCAGCGGCCTTTGCGTCTCATACAACCCTCATTGACACAACCGTCTCTCATCGACAATTGTCCCTAAACCTCACATGCCTGGCATCTTTGGTGTCCCAGAGAAGGCAGAGCGTAGATGAAAAAGTCGTGAGCGTATTTGCAGACTATTGTGTATACCCGCGGATGCTGGTGGTAACCGAGGCTCCGCATGCTAAAGCTGTCAGACTCCCACGTTCTCGTCGCACAAAGTTTAACCGAATGAACTCTCGTCTCAATTCTCACTGAGCCGCGTGTTTCCAACTTGGTATAATTCCCATCTGACATAAACGAGACACGGTATTCCCAGCTTACTAGTATCCAAATAACTTTTGTTCACTGGGAACTTATCAGTTCAAGATTCCCGGTGATTGAAAGACAAGGGTACTCACGCGAAGAGCCACACTTTTTGAGGGTTGTTGTATGTCTCCGCCGTGTACGGGAAATGGACTACAAGACGTCATTACATGCACAACTAGGCAACCAAGGGTACATACACTGTGGCTGTTCAGAGACATAGGCGATCGGTAACTCCTCATTAAAGAAGCTATACGCTGGGGGCTCGCTCGATTATACAGGCGCAATCACGTTTCTGAAGATTCACTTACCGCTTCTCCAATTGTGACGCATGTTGCTGTTGACTAATCTGTGAAGTTATGATTGAGTTACCCAAGCCTCATCCACAAAATGCGTATGCCATACAAGTCTGGGGGAGCAAGAGGGTCCTATCCGAGACGGTGAGCGAACAAAACATAGAGTAAGCGACACGTTCTCATTTACATTTTTGAGGCCGGCGGTCTTGATCTCCGTGTCCAAGTCAGCCCATTCAAGCACTTGGTTCCCCGCCATACCTGCGAAAGCGAGCGTGAGCTTTGCTCTCCCTGCAGTGTCGTGGAAGGTAACGTGCCCTTATACTGAATTTGCTGGAACGGGTTGCCCCCGAAAACGGCCATCTTGGTCTGGTGGCGTTCGAACATGAGAGTAGTAAATAGTGAGCAGGTCGATGCACAATTGCCGTTACCAACTGCAAACAATCAGCCTGGTGGACAGTACAGAGAAAAACCCTTACTAATGGCTACGTTACTATAAGGCGACACACTGGTTAGCGGGGCTGAACGAGGGGAGAGCGCAGCACTTACTTGAGGTCAAAAGGAGGCGTGGTGGGGATCTTCACATTTGGAGCGGGGCATCCGTCCTAATCACTGCGATGAACTGGTGGTGTGACGGAAATAACCAGGTGGTCAAACCTCGAAGCGCTGAGAAGTCGGGTCATTGCGATAATTTACGACAAAAGGAACTGAAGGGTCATTGTAATCAAAATCGAGAGGCATCTGTGTGCCGTTCAAGAATAGCCCTAAAAAAGAGGTCACACTTCATAGAAATGTTGTCCAAGTTAGCTTACAATTGTCTGGTGCATAGAAAGAGATCGAGGCGCTGTGTCGTTGTTGTATACCTGCCCTTACAATCTTTTGTGCAAGCGGATTGGCGCGGGAAGTAGACTGAAACCCCCTAAAGAACCCAGTCAGGATGCCCTCTCGTTCCGTATCCGGTGCACGCACGGTGATCCAACCTTAGTACCAGCAAGGAACAGATGAAGGAATAGTCCTAGACAGACGAATCCACCTGGCGCGACCGGTGTTAAACTTTCTAGCATTCGGTCAGGAACGTGTGCGAACCGCCATTATTAGTCACGTCGATCAAGAGGTTCGTTACCCCAGATGCTTTGAATTGTTTGACCGCCGCATCAACATCAAGCGGGAACTGAGCAAAGTCTCCTTCGAAGGAGCCGACAAACATCTAGCAGCCAGAAGAAATGCCGTCAGATGAAAATGCAAAGGTAGTAGGAACACGCACGACGCCTGTCTTGTTTCCGGGTAAGATGAATGACTTGATGACCCCAGTGCTTCCGCTAGTAGGGGACAGAGTTGGCAAGAATGGACCTGGAAGGCCGACTGCCGTCTTGGGCTGACCAGCGGGGTCCATCAGTGCCGCGCGGGCAAGACGGGGTCGGCTGGAAACACGCCTAGTACTTGATCGCAGGTCGACTCCGTTTGTCTGGTTGTTTGCAGCGCAGTTATTCGTCCAGCTGGAAAAACAAAAAAAGTAATGTCAATTTCACGAGCGAGGACAAGGGAGAGAAGACATACTAAGATGGCCCATCGGTGAATGGCGCCCCAATAAAATCGGAGACAAAAGGAACGTCAACAACCTCGGGGATAGTTGAGTTTACGGGAATGAGCCAGAACTTGAGGCTTGTCTGCGTCAGGAAGAGTGGGCCGGCGAGGTCACCAAGACGCTGAGAGAAATCCGTATTGACGATCCGGTAGCTGCTGACTACACTGTTCACCCTGACGTTGTGATCAAGGTAGTTGCTAGAGACGGTGCGAGCAATATTGTCAATGTAGGCAGAGGCGGGTAGTCCACCGATGGTGAGCACTTTGGCTCCAGCAAGGCGTTGCCAATTGAATTTCTTTGCCGCGAAGAAGGCAGTGAATTCCGGCCCGAGTTGGTTGAGGAATTCGACAGAGTCTGGGGCGATGAATATACCTTTGTCCAAAATGACAACAGGAGCGGGCAGGATGTTCTGGTAGGAATTGTAGCAATTCGGGAACCAACCTACAATGACATGGAATTTCAAGCCTATTTGGTGACGTCAAATTGAAGACGTACGCGTATGTCCGTCGTTCAATTGGGTAGTAAAGTCCCACAGGTCTCGATTGAAGTCATAATCGGTCTTTAAATCATGACACGAATCATGAACTTGGTATCAGTACAAAGAGAGGATGGCGCGCTCACCGCGTAGTAGGTTGAATTGATGCGTGCGATGTCAGCACGTATATTCGTCGTCGATTCCTGGAACGGCGGGGGCGAATTCAAGTAGAAATCCTCGAATGTGTAAAAGTCAAAGACGCGCGAAACGACAGATAAGACATTCTGTCTGAGAGTCTCGTTGAACGGGAACGACTTCTGACAAGCTATTGCGTCCATGGGCTCGGCGAACTGGAGGCCTGTGATCTTGGCGCATGGGTCGGAGACGGCAGTTGCGGCAGCAGTAGCAAGCAGTCCTCTACTGAGTAGGGCGGGGAGAAACCCAGAACGAAAGAAAGGAGAGAAGAGCATGGCAGCCAAAGCTTCTCACTGGGGGGCAGTAGTGAGAAACGCTGCTCTGTTGAGTAGGCCTAAATAATATAAGGGCACAGCGAGGATGGGAGCCGCGTGGGCGAACAACGGACATTCCGGTGAAGACGTGGATATTAGATAAATTTTCCAGCTGAGAAGGTGCTATGGTATTCGTTCCAATGAAAAAGAAGACCCCCCGTTACCACATTCGATGTCGTTGTTACCGCACATTAGGTAGTCGGCCTTAAGAAGCCATCGGGTGAGGCTTCGCTGTCCTCAGTCGTATGGAAAGCAGGAGTGAGCAGATCAATTTTTCAAAACGCGCTACTCGGGCAAGCTATAACCGAGATCTGGAGCCATGTTTCCAGAATTGCAAAAACTCAACTCACGTTCAATACTGTAATGGAATCCCCAAACTGGCCTTCGTCCCGGGACATGCCGCTCGTATTGGTGCTCAGTGACACTGTGTTCACAACATTTATCTTGTACTTGGATCTTGACTTGGATGCTGACTCGGAGGAGAGGAGATCTTCGACGGTGTTTAAACCACATATATTGAAGTGAAATCTAAATCATGATATTTTCAAATTTTGGCACCAGTGGAGGAAAGGGCAGACTTGAGGGCAGAGGCATGCTCACACGATGAACACAATGCTGCAGAATGCAAGTGGCATGATTCAGAAGGCCAGTTGGGGATTTACATAATTCGAAATCTCCAGATCTCGGCTAGCTTACCCCAAGGCTTACCCAGTACTGTAGCGCGTTTTGAATGACCTGCTTTCCATACCGCGCCGTACTGGTTGCAGTCAGGACCTGCACGAGGGCCTGTACCGTCCTGCCCACTGACCTTGCCACTGACAAGCCAGCTTGTCCACTTCAACTCGCTGTCTCGTTACACGAAGACCGAAGGACTGAGTCCGGAAGAAATGACCCCTTCAAAAAAACGATTGCAGATTGACTATCAGCAAAGCAGAGATGTCCCAGTCAAAGTCCCAGTGGCAAAAGGTCGTCAAGTGCGAGTGATCACGTGAAGCCTAACCAATCATTGACGTCCCCTGTGACGTCCAATCGATCAAAAGCTAAAATCAAAGTACGCGCAGTGCGCTGTCACTGCAATGTACAGTCGGTCAGTGATCCGAGACTGGTCAGTGGGCTATTGGGATTTTACACAACACCTGCAATTATTTTGTCTCGGAATTTTTTTGGAAAACCTCCTTTCACAAGTCGTCTCGTCCGGATTTGTTAGATAAGATTATATTAACGATCTCTCACGCCAAGGAGCTATCAGAGATGCTTTTCGGTTCCCACTGACACGCGTTGCACTTTGAGTCTTGGTTTCAACTTGGATCTCATAACACAGCCGTCTCTCATCAACAATCGTCTCCAGACCGCGTATGCCTGTGGCATCTATGGCATCCCAGAGACGGCGGAGCGAAGAGGGAACGTATTGACAGACTATTGGCCTCGGTATCCGCAGATGCTGGTGATAGCCTCATGGGTAGCCTGGGAAGGTTCCGCATGTAAAAGCCGTCTGACTCTCACGTTCTCGTTGCACAAAGTTCAACCGAATGTCCTCTCGTCTCAATTCTCACTGGACCACGTGTTTCCAACATGGTATCTTTCCCATCCGACATAAACGAGACGCAATATTCCCAGCTTACTATTACTATCCGAAGAATTTTTGTTCGCTGGGGAACTTATCAATACAAGGTACTTGGTGACCCAAAGACAAGGACACTCACGCGAAGAGCCACACTTTTTGAGGATTGTTGTACGTCTCCGCCGTGTACGAGAAACGGACTACGTGCATAAAGGCGTCATTACATGCGCGACTTTGCAACCTGGGATACATACACTGTGGTTGTTCGGAGACATAGGCGATCGGTAGCTTCTCATTGAGGAAGCTATACGCTGCGGAGCCCCGATCGATTATACAGGCGCAAGGGCGCTTCTGTAGATTCACTTACCGCTTCTCCAATTGTGACGCATGTTCGAGCTAACCAATCTGTGAAATCACGATTGAGTTATCCAAGCCTTCTGTAAAAACGTACGCCGTACAGGTCTGGGGGGGAAAGAGGGTCCTATCCAAGATGATGAGCGAGCAAAACATAGAAGAAGCGACACTTTTTCATTTACATTTTTGAGGCCAGCGGTCTTAATCTCCGTGTCCAAGTCAGCCCACTCGAGCACCTGGTTCCCCGCCATACCTGCGCAAGCGAACGTGAGTGTCTACTCTCCTGTAGTGTCATGGAAGGTAACGTGCCCTTATACTGAATTTGCTGCAGCGGGTTGCCCCCAAAAATGGCTATCTTGGTCTGGTGGCGTTCGAACATGAGAGTAGTAAATAGTGAACAGGTCGATGCACAATTGCCGTTACCAACTGCAACCAGTCAGCCTGGTGGACAGTACGGAGAAAAGCCCTTACTAATGGCTACTTTACTACAAGGTCAAACATTGGTTAGCGGGACTGAACAAAGGGAGAGTGCAGCACTTACTTCAGGTCAAAAGGAGGCGTGGTGGGAATCTCCACATTCGGATCGGGGCACCCGTCCTAATCACCACGTGAACTGACGATGACAGAAATAACCAGGTGATCAAACCTCGAAGCGCTGAGAAGTCGGCTGATTGCGACCATTTACGACAACTGGAACTGAAGGGTCATTGTAATTGAAGTCGAGAGGCATCTGTGTGCCGTTCAAGAACAACCCTAGAACAGAGGTCACGCTTCACGAAAATATCGTCCAAGTTAGCTTACAATTGTCCGGTGTATAGAAGGAGATCGTGTCGTCGTGTCCTTGCTCTATACCTGCCTTCACAATCTTTTGTGCAAGCGGATTGGCGCGAGAAGTCGACTGGAACCCCCTAAAGAACCCGGTCATGGATGCACACGCGTTCCATATTCGGTGCACGCACGGGAGTCCAATCTGAGTACCAGAAAGGAACAGATGGAGGAATAGTCCTAGACAGACGAATCCACCTAGTGCCACTAGACTTAGACTTTGCAGCATTCGGTCAAGAATGTGTGCGAACCGCCATTATTAGTCACGTCGATCAAGAGGTTCGTCACCCCAGATGCTTTGAATTGTTTGACCGCCGCATCAACATCAAGTGGGAACTGGGCAAAGTCTCCTTCGAAGGAGCCGACAAACATCTAGCAGCCAGAAGAAATGCTGTCAGGTGAAGATACAAAGGTAGTAGGAACACGCACGACGCCTGTCTTGTTTCCGGGCAAGATGAATGACTTGATGACCCCAGTGCTCCCGTTCGTAGGGGGCAGATTTGGCAAGAATGGACCTGGAAGGCCGACTGCCGTCTTGGGCTGGCCAGCGGGATCCATCAGTGCCGCACGGGCAAGACGGGGTCGGCTCCGGGAAACAGAGCTGCCAGACCGTAGGTCGACTCCGTTTGTCTGGTCGTTTGCAGCGCAGTTGTTAGCCCAGCTGAAGAAAAAAAAAAGTAATGTCAATTCACGAGCGAGGATGAGGGAGAGAAGACGTACTAAGACGGCCCATCGGTGAATGGCGCCCCAATAAAATCGGAGACAAAAGGAACGTCAACAACCTCGGGGATAGTTGAGTTTACGGGAATGAGCGAGAACTTGAGGCTTGTCTGCGTCAGGAAGAGTGGGCCGGCAAGGTCACCAAGACGCTGAGAGAAATCCGTATTGACGATCCGGTAGCTGCTGACTACACTGTTCACCCTGACGTTGTGATCAAGGTAGTTTCCAGAGACGTTACGAGCAATGTTGTCGATGTAGACAGAGGCGGGTAGTCCACCGATGGTGAGCACTTTAGCTCCGGCAAGGCGTTGCCAATTGAATTTCTTTGCCGCGAAGAAGGCAATGAAATCCGGCCCAAGTTGGTTGAGGAATTCAACAGCGTCTGGGGTGATGAATATCCCTTTGTCCAAGATGACAATGGGGGCGGGCAGAAGGTTCTGGTAGGAATTGTAGCAATTCGGGAACCAGCCTACGATGACATGGGGATTCAAGCAATGCTCAGTTGGTGACAGACGTACGCGTATGTCCGTCGTTTAATTGGGTAGTAAAGTCCCACAAGTCTCGATTGAAGTCATAATCAGTCTTTAAGTGGTGACACAGATCGTGAACTAGGTATCAGTACAAAGAGAGGATAGCGTCCTCACCGCGTAGTGGGTTGAATTGATGCGTGCAATGTCAGCACGTATATTCGTCGTCGATTCCTGGAACGGTGGCGGGGAATTCAAGTAGAAATCCTCGAACGTGAAGAAGTCAAAGACTCGCGAAACGACGGTTAAGACATTCTGTCTGAGGGTCTCGTTGAACGGGAATGACTTCTGGCAAGCTATTGCGTCTGCGGGATCAGCAAACTGGAGGCCTGCGACCTTGGCGCATGGGTCAGACGCGGCAGTTGCAACGGCGGTGGCAAGCAGTCCTCTACTGAGGAGTACGGGCAGAAACCCAGAACGAACAAAACGAGAGAAAAGCATGCAGGCTGCAGCCAAATTTTCTCACTAGGGGGCACGAGTAGTGAGTGGCAATGAGAAACGCTTTGCTCTGTTGAGTAGGCCTAAATAATATAAGGGCACAACAAGATCAACCTCCCATGCGTCGAGGATGGGAACCGCGTGGGCGAGCAACGGACATTCCCCATGGTGCAGACGTAGATGTAAGACCAACTTCCCAGCCAAGAAGGGGCAGCGGTATTCGTTCCAATGAAAAATAAGATATTTTGGCCTTTCGAAAACCTCACGTTACTACGTTGGGTGTTGTTGTTACCATTTGCGCTTTGGGTAGTTCATCCGTTGAGCACGGAAGCTATCGGCAACCACTGCCGTCAGGCTTCGCCGTCATCAGTCGTAATATGCAGTTATTCTCGCACCTTACCGGCACTTGCATCGTGCCGACACGCTACCGTGTGTGGTCAGTCCGTTCAAGTCCCTTGGGAACGCAGGAATGTTGCTGGGAGAGCCAATATCGGTCCGCGTGCAACCAGGCGCCTGACCGAGTGAATTTAGTTTTCGAAGTTTCGTGACGTCGGTGTTCTACCGCCACTCTTTCCCCGGTGCCCAATATTGTACGTACGATGCCACGCGTGTAACTTAGATGGCAGCTACCTTATGCGATCGCTTTTTCCTATAACGGTCTGGGACCGGGATGGGAAATTCTTCTTAGTCCCTTGGGGTGTCTCCGGCCGGGTTTAGCTTTTGGTTGATTCGCGCTAGTCATTAGTATCTATGGGCTCTTGGGACCTAGTTGTAGTCAGGGCCTGCACGGTCCTGCCCAAGCCAGCTTGCCTACTTCAACTCGCTGTCTTTTTACAAGAAGGCCGAAGAACTGGGTCAGAGGAAATGGCTAATTCCAGTGAAGGACCCCTTCCGAGTCAGTGCAGGATCCATCGACGGTGAGATGTGAGATGTGACATGTCACGGTATTACTTAACAGAAGCTCCTCCGAGTCGGGTTCAAGCGTTAGGGGTCTTATTCCGTATGCCACGACCTAATCCTGTTTTTTTGTACAGCAACTTCCGACTGGCGTTGAACTTGGAAAGCGTCGTTACTGACTCGCGAAACATGCTATACCTGGAGTTCCCGCGAGAACGGCGCAGGTGGAAGGAGTATCTACCGGTGGCTACCGTCCGCTCTGCAACGCTGGCAGGGTCGAAACACGGGGGTCCAACCTATTTAGAGCCATCCTACTGTGAGATTATTTCCGTTGTAGTCGTCACCCCAATCTCCCCGCGGGCTCTCTTTTCCGCGACCTCGTACGCGCCGACCTCTGGCGCGATCTCAGAGCTCGGGTTATTACTAGCACTTCACGAAGCACCGCGTCATGCAGCCTCGGGACAAGGGACACCGACCGTGCTGCGGATAGCATGGTTTGTAAGAGGGACCCCGACGTGGGGGAGCGGAAGGCTGAGGTTTCGCCTGGTCCGGAAGCTGACGATGTGATATGGGGCGACTCACTTTGTCTCTCCTTCCCCCCCCGGTTCTGATGCGACGTAGCCAGAGTTACGTCAATGGCCTGTCACGCTCTTTTATCTATGTGAGTGTGAGCGTAGGGAATGTTGAAGATGCGATCGAACTTTGTTGCAATGCGTGTCAGCCCTAGCTCGTAGCCAGTATGCCTGGCCTCCTTTTCATTTCCTGGCCAATGATCTGTCAGGTTTCGTGTTGTCCCTTTGATTGAAGTTGACTTTTTACTCCACCTGCCGCATAGCGACAGTTCGTACGCACACTTCACTCGATATTTGTCTTCTGTGGAGCGAACACTCTACACTGCGCTCTCAATTCGGGCGAGAAGGAAACTCGGACGTCAAGCAAGAGCCTCGAACATTTTTCGCAAATGCAGCGCAGGGGGGCTTGGGTTTGACGATCCCTTCAACGGGATCTCAGTTGCACATCGTCCTTGATTTCACAGGTGCGTTGAAGACGATTTTGCTTCCAGGCCCCTGGACGGTGCGTACGATCACAAAACAGTCCAGTCCATCTTTATACCGGATTGTTGCTGATCACGCAGATGCTGACCCTCCCGCTTACCTCTCTGACAGGACGATATAACGTGAGGCAGCGTTCCCTGATCGCGATGTACAATGGTGCACTTACGCCCTCCTATTGACCTCTCCTGCACCCTCGGCGCACTTCGCAGTGGCCTAGGAGTACGTGCAAAATCATTGACTAGATGTCCCGCGTAGCCCATTATCACCAGAGCGCACAATCGAGCGTGTACCCAATTTGTCGTTAGTGGAAGGACGGCTACTGGATCTGGCAAAGGCTGCGCAGAAGCCCGCGGAAGATGCTGCTCGAAAGGTCGATAGAGGGGTGCTCTTGGGGGTGCTTGTTAGGCCGCGGCGCTGAAACAGACACGTGACACTAAGGTATCTTCTCAGTGCGGGTCTTCTGTTCGTCCTTCCGAGTCACCGTACGTGGTGTAAGTTAGTTGTGTTCTAATACTGTTCTAATCAGCCCGTGGAACGGGCCGACGTGCTTGGACGTGCTGCCTCTGAAGGCCTGGACTGGCGGCGATCAGCACGCCCGAGGAGCGCGCGATAGACACTCGAGCACGTGGTAGAGTAAGCAGCCGGGACACGGGCGAATGACGAACTGTCAGTGGCACACATCAATGACTGTCAAGGGCAGGACAACGCAAGAGGACACCCTTCTTGGTCTACTAGGGAGCGCGTACGTGATTGATCGTGGTACGTTTCGAAGAACCCACGCTCTCACCTTAGCACGACCTTGCCAGTGGCAAAATCAGCTCGGATGTGGAGGAAGTGTGCCGGCGTGATGATGGGAGAGAAGAAACAAAGACATGGACCCTCTTCTGTCCGGATTTGGAGCACATGGAGATGAGAAAGATGCATCTGGCGAAAGTGTGGGAGCACTGCCTTTCACTCGCAGTGAGTATGCGATGCCGATGGGCTATTCCCGATCGTGCTTTGCAGCCCAAAATACGATGCACATTCTCAACCGTTGGCGGGCAGAATGTTGAGGCTTTCAGGCGCTACATCTCTCTTTTCCCCGGGACCAACGAGCCTGCCTGCATAGCCATCGCCGCTCAGTGTCCATCGCGTTACTAGCGTTACTGTAGCGTACCTACCATCAGCACATCATGGATCATGGATCATGCGCCAGGTGTCTTCCCGGTGCCAGTCCGAGTTCTGGATCCAACTGCGGCACCCACGTTAGAATATTTTTTATTTTTATACTGTCGTATAAGGGTTATCAGAAAAATGCACACCATGCGGCGATTTGCATGATGAGACCGCAACCCTGTAGAGGCTTGTCCTGGGTACTCTATAACTTGAGCCGCGTCACCCACGTACACCTCTGTTGTTCGGGATATGGCCTCACTGGCATGCCATCTCGCTCTATGCCTCGCAACGCCCGCTGTCACAGACTTTTTTTTCGCGAGTCCAAGTTTCGTGAAGACAATGAATCACACTAAAAATGTAGCCACTTCCTCAGCGGCAACCGCTTTCATTTTGGGCTGCCTGCACGCGTGGTATGAGCGCCCGTTTCAAATTGGCATCGGTGAGATTACGTCTAACAAGACCCTCTCTCCGTGCCGCAGATCGTCGAGCAGCTCCAATTTTCCGCGTCCACCTGCATCGTGGGCTGCATCTCCCACCCCCCAACCATTACCACGACCTCCACCACTGCGGTCATCAGCCGTGGCATTTAAAAAACCCCGTAAGGAAAAAAGCCTATCGACTTCACGCAACCCCCATCTCCATCTCCACCAGTTCCTCATAGCTTGTGTCGGAGGGGACTACCTGGTCAGTATGTGTTGACTCCTCGGACGTGACAACACGGCTTACCTTGTCTTGAAGGGGAGCCCACTGCGCAGAACCTCCCCAAAAATGCAGACAGCGAGCCTGGCCGAAGACCGCTGCCATACATTTCTGCGAAGATCCCGCGCGTTGTCCATCGTCACCCCTTCGAACCTGTTTTGATGCGGACGGTGAGTTCCAGCCCCGAGTCGTATTTCTGTGCGGCTTACCAAGTCTCGCATACGACGCGCTGCGCGGTAGCTCGCGACGGCGCAGACAGCTAGTCCGGCCGAAAGACAGCTGTCAATGCGTCGCCACAAGCTCCACGCCTCGACCTTCAATCTCGACGGTCCGCACTAAAATCTGTCAGCCATCCAGGACCTACCTTTCTTCATCCTCCCTCCGCGGATATACTCTCAGATCCAATGCCCTCTCCGCAACTCCGCATTGACGACGTCCCAGCGCACCCCGCAGCTCCGCTCACTCAGCGCTCGTTGGCTGCCTTCCAATCTATGATTGCCTTGAACTCCGCGAAGAGCGCCTCCTCATAAGAAATCGACTCGTATACAAGGACTGGCATAGATCGGGGTGTGCTCGGCCCGCTCTCACTCTCGGATGGCGTGGGTGGTGCCAGAGTCGATTCTGTAGTCGGCAGGCAGAAGAAGGGTGATACAGCGAAGGGTGTGGTGCTGGGGCCTACAACGGCAAGGTAACTTGCTGCGCTGTTGCGCCCAAAGTCGGTCGGAGTTTCAGCCTCAGAGAGGCCCGGAGTCGTGCCATCGCCCATCTCGCCGTCCTCGTCTACCACCAGTATCGTGGAGGACTCGGTTTCTTCGGGCTCCACCCTGCATTCACTTTCTTCCAGGATGTCGCTCAGCTCCTGAAACTGGTAGTTGTTGAGGGGACTGGAATTGACTGAGGGCGGTGACAGCGAAGGATCCGACTCGTATCTGTGTCCGTACGAGCGTCTGGCATCAACGGCGTATGGGCACTGTACGCAACGAGGAGCATTGATGCATGGATTTCGGCGATTCCGGACGTGCGGGGGGCGGGGGATGGGCATCTCCGGCTCCTCATCGCCCAGACTGCCCGGGCTGCAAAAACTCTCATCGGCAGGGTCGACAACTGGGGTGCGCTTGGTCATCAGCTTCTTCGCTTTTCCTGAGAAAAAAAAATTAATTAGGCAGGGCAGGTCGAAAAGTGAATAGAATGGGACTGACCGAAGACGCGCCGACCAACGCTCCGGACGTCGTGGAGTAAAGAGTAGTCCCGGGACTCGATAGCGCGGAGACGCCTGAGCAGGTCTCCGTAGAACTTCGGGTCATAGGACCGCTCGATGGTGACGGGAGTGTCCGCAGAACGTGAGGCACGGCGAGCGAGCTTCGCAGCAAGCTTCGCGGCAGTGGATTGCACGAATGTGAACATGATCAAGGTGTGTGTGTAGAAAGTAGAAATCTCAAAGAAAAGCTCAAAAGCTGATAGGGTAGCAAATGCGATGCAAAATGCTGAGGAACCTTCGCTCGGAGAGGCGACTTTTTATAGGCAAGAGGCATAAATCAGATGGTTCGCCCAGTCTCGATAGCCGGCAGTCCAGTCGAGTATAAAGGCGGTGCTCGAGCAGCAGCATGAATGCCAGAGCACCGAAAAAGCAGGTCAGTTCTGAAATTTCAGGAGGAAGGCCAGTCCGAGTCGTGAGGTGGATCTGTAATTCGACTTGTCTTTTTTTAAAGAAATCCAGATTTGCTATACCGCGGCAACAAAGACGCAGCCGCTCAGCCAAATGGTTAACGTTGACGTTTCAGTAAGGAGGGATGCCGCCTATACAGGCAAAGGGGCTTCGTTTTGGATCGACGACTGGCGTTCAACGCACAGGAACCTGGATAGCTATCTGGTGACCACGCTTAAGAATTAAGTTCGTCCTGCCTCAGCCTCAGACGCTACAGGTGGATGGTCCTAACACGATACCGGTGTTGGACAACAAGACGGGTTCGGGCAGGTCACAGTGGAAAATATTGAGCGCGTCAGTGTAAATGTGTGCAGGAGTTCTTCGTCTTTGCCACGGTGCGACCTAGGTATCGAACTCTGGATGAACGACTGGCAGTTCTGTCTCTGTACATCGGATAAATCGTGACTGGTCGTGACTGAGCCCGTATGCAGAGCAGAGTCGGAAGCGGCCACGAAGGTTTTGGATGCCAATTAGCCCGCCGCCCGTATGGGGTTTGATCGGCCTTTTTCTCGCACCAGTTCGGAATAACCGAATGCTTTATTAACTGACTGAACCGCTTCACTCTGGCGCGGTTGACAAATCGATTGGGTATTCTCGGCCGCCCGTCTGACAAACGTATACTGTACCACTGAACTAACAAAAGCAAGACAGCGTATTCCCCAGCTCATCCAAAAAATTGTTTTTCGCTGAGAAATTCGTCAACCAAAGGTTCTCGGGTATGCGGAAGCAAGGATCCTCACGCGAAGAGCCACACTTTTTGGGGGTTGTTGTACGTCTCCGCCGTGTATGGGAAGCGATCTAATGTGCATCGAGGCGTCATTACATGCACGACTTTTGAACTTGGGATACATACACTGTGGTTGCTCAGAGACGTAGGCGATCGGGACGTTCTCATCGGAGAAGCTATAAGCTGCAGGGCCCCTCGATTATACAAACACAGTCGCGATTCTGTAGATTCACTTACCGCTTCTCCAATTGACACGCATGTCGCCGTTGACCAATCTGTGAAGTCGTGGTTGAGTTACCCACGCCTCTTCCATAAAATGCGTATGCCATACAAGTCTGGTGGAGCAAGAGGATCCTATCCGAGACGATGAGCGAGCAAAACATAGAAGTAAGCGACACGTTCTCATTTACATCTTTGAGGCCAGCGGTCTTGATCTCCGTGTCTAAGTCAAACCATTCAAGCACTTGGTTCCCCGCCATAGCTGTGAAAGCGAACGTGAACTTTACTCTCCCTGCAGTGTCGTGGAGGTAACATGCCCTTATACTGGATTGATTGTGAGGGGTTACCCCCCAAAACGGCTATTTTGGTCTGGTGTCGCTCGAACATGAGAGTAGTAAATAGTGAACAGGTCGATGCACAAATTCCATTACCAACTGCAAACTATCAGCCCGACAGAGTGTAAGAAGAAGCAAAAACGCTGACTGATGGCTATTTGACTACGAGGCCAAAATTGGTCAGTGAGACTGAGGGGAGATCGCAGCACTTACTTTAGGTCGAAAGGAGGCGCCTTGGGGATCGTCACATTCAGAGTGGGGCATATGTCCTAGCTACCGTGTGAACTGACAGCGTAATGGAAATGACCAGGTGGTCAAACCTCGAAACGTTGAGAAGTTGGGTCATCGCGACCATTTATGGTATAGGGAACCGAAGGGTCGTTGTAGTCAAAATCGAGAGGCATCTGTGTGCCGTTCAAGAATTGCCCTAGAACAAGAGGTCACACTTCACGAAAATGTTGTCTAACACAGCTCACAATTATCCGGTGCATAGATGGAGATCGAAGAGTTATGTCGTTGTTTTATACCTGCCTTGACAATCTTTTGTGCAAGCGGATTGGCGCGAGAAGTCGACTGGAACCCCCTGAAGAAACCAGTCAGGGATATACTTGCGTTCGGTATCCGACGCACGCACGAGAATCCAGCTTGAGTGCCAGCAAGGAACTGATGAAGGAATAGTCCTAGACAGATGTATCCACCTGTAGCTACCGATGTTACACTTTGCAGCATTCGGTCAAGAATGTGTGCGAACCGCCATTATCAGTCACGTCGATCAAGAGGTTCGTCACCCCAGATGCCTTGAATTGTTTGACCGCCGCATCGACATCAAGCGGGAACTGATAAAAGTCTCCTTCGAAGGAGCCGACAAACATCTAGCAGCCAGAAGAAATGCTGTCAGGTGAAAATACAAAGGTAGTAGGAACACGCACGACGCCTGTCTTGTTTCCGGGCAAGATGAATGACTTGATGACCCCAGTGCTTCCGCCAGTAGGGGACAGAGTTGGCAAGAATGGACCTGGAAGGCCGACTGCCGTCTTGGGGTGACCAGCGGGGTCCACCAGCGCGGCGCGGGTAAGACGAGGCTGACTCCGGGAAACAGAGCTGCCCGACCGCAGGTCGATTCCGTTTGTCAGGGGGTTCGCAGCGCAGTTGTTAGCCCAGCTGAATAGAAGTATCAATTCACGAACGAAGACAGGGAAGAAAAGACATACTAAGATCGCCCATTTGTAAACGGTGCGCCAAAGAAAGAGGCGACAAAAGGAACGTCGATGAGCTCAGGCGTAGTTGAGTTTACAAGAATGAGTGAGAAGTTGAGGCTTGTCTGCGTCAGGAAGACTGGGCCGGCAAGGTCACCAAGACGCTGAGAGATAGTCGTGGCAGGGATCCAGTAGCTGCTGACTACACTGTTCACCCTGATGTTGTGATCGAGGAAGTTGCCAGAGACGGTGCGAGCAATCTCGTCGATATAGTCAGAGGCGGGCAGTCCACCGATGGTGAGCACCCTAGCCCCAGCAAGGCGTTGCCAATTGAATTTCTTTGCCACGAAGAAGTTGGTAAAGTTGGTCCCAAGCTGGCTGAGGAATTCGACAGAGTCTGGGGCGATAAATATACCATTGTCCAAAATGACAACGGGGGCGGGCAGGATGTTCTGGTAGGAATTGTAGCAATTCGGAAACCAGCCTATGATGGCATGACGTTTCAAGCAGGGCTGACATGGCCAAAAATTGAAGACGTACGCGTATGTCCGTCGTTTAGCTGAGTAGTAAAGTCCCACAAGTCTCGATTGAAGTCATAATCGGTCTTAAATCGTAGTATTGTTGATGAGCTGTGTGTACATACGAAGAGCGGACGACGTGCTCACCGCGTAGTACTTTGCGTTGATCCGTGCGATATCTGCGCGTATATTCGTGGTGGATTCTTGGAACGGAGGGGGGGAATTCAAGTAGAAATCCTCGAACGTGTAGAAGTCAAAGACGCGCGAAACGACGGATAAGACATTCTGTCTGAGGGTCTCATTGAACGGGAATGACTTCTGGCAAGCTATCGCGTCCGCAGGATCGGCGAACGAAAGTCCTGCGACCTTGACGCATGGGTCGGAGGCAGCAGTGGCAGTAATAAGCAGTCCTTGACCAAGTATGGAGGACAGAAGCCCAAAACGAACGAAACGATAGATGAGCATTCGAGCCAAAAATTATCGAGAGGACAGGCAATCAAGATGATACCCAATGAACTACAGGCTGAGAGGCTGGGAAGAAGGGTTTTTATCGTGCATTTTGGGGTCAGAACCGTAGGAGAAACACCGGTGCCTCTATGGTGCCATACCCAAAGATTATGTCGCTCTCAAGGTTTCGCCGCAGGGACCGGGTGGTCTAGTAAATAATCGCAGCACAATGAGCCGGATTGAGCTCCCATGGCGGCCGCGGGGTATGGTGGCAGCACGAGCCGAACAACGAGGACAGTACCACCCAACTTAAGCCCACCCGGAGAATGAGGGTGTCTAGTCTCGTACCCGCCGCTCTAGAGGAGGAGTGCAAGGAGGGGCGAGCGGGGATACGGGGGAAGCCGGTGAATGATGGAATATTATTGGTTGGAGAGAATAAAGTTTTCTCTGCCGAAGATGCCGCCCACTTCCCTTACACATTATCCTCTACAGTAGACCTATAGTCTTTCGCGTACCTTACAGCAGAATCCAAGCGTACGAATGGACAGTAGCTGACCTCCAAATTCTCGGGAAATTTGGTATCTCGCAAATATGTAGTTATTAAATAGTTATCTTGTCAAGTATCTTGTGATGCTGGAACGGCTCGCAGCCAAGGTCCTTGCAAAGTCTGTACTTATCGCCCGTTGCGGAGTGTTGTCTCCGTTTTTCCTGTTTTCGTAAGCTAATAACGGCTGGATCTGAGACTAGAGGGTGTCGCGTTACGAGCAGTTGCGTTCTAATCTCATCCTCAGAATAGAAGCACACAAACGACAAGACAAATGAGAGGAAGCGTCATGCCGGCTGGACCGGCAACAGTTCAGCAATCAGTTGCTCGACCGCGGCCCTCGCTTGTCATCTCAGAAATATTTCGTGGTTCGCAGAGATACTTCAGTGTCTTCTCCAAACCGGCTGAGGTTAGTAGCTTCAAGTTAGTTCTTTCCTCTCATTCCTTACTGTATTTAGTCGCAGCGCTCCTACTTGTATCTCAAAATCGGGAAGGGGGTAGAAGTCTTCGGACGAGGCGGAGGCCCTTGCCATGTACTATACGGCCCTCCTGACCAAATTTACATTTTCTCCTCTAGCACTTCTGCGCTTCAGGCGATTCGTAACTCCAGTCGGCTCAGTTGCATGCGCTAATGTTCTCGCAGTTACTCTCCACTATTAGTACGCTTCGTCATGCTAACGTTCGCTTTACCTTAGTCTGGACCCCCGTGGATCAAGACTCTTGGAAGGGCAGATGGTGGCACAGCACATGGCGTCCGAGGCGTGCAAGCGCAACTCCCCTGAGGGGCTAGAGCGCATCCAGTCGGCCTCCTTCCAGAAGGACAGAGCTTGCCAGCGCACGCTTCAACAATGACAAGTGGCTCACGGACACTCTCGTCCCGGACTGGGTTCTTAGCGAGGACTCTCTATCCCACTCCTATCTCCACACTATCGTGTTTCCCCCAAACACGACAAACACCACTCGCTCTGGTCGGAAGCCACCGACATGAAACAGGACCACACGGGGAAGAAAACAAAATCGTCGAAGTATACTCAGCGCACTTCCTCTACGGCCCTATAACTTGCGACAGACCACGCCTTCACAGGCTCACATGTCCAACGCTTCCGAACCAACGACCCCCCCCCCCGAAAACATCTCCTGTCTGTGCGGAGATCCCATTAGAACCGCGGAACACCTTCTGCTCCATTACCCGCGGTTTATCCAATCCCACGCCGTACTCAGCACCGCGTTTTGCCCTGTCCGTCCCCTTTACCCATACGCCTTCTTCTCCGATGAACTCCACCACAGCACGGACGGGGCAAACAAATATTCCTCGAAGAGACGCGCTCTCAAAGCCGGAATCCGGACCGCCGCCTTAGAGCCTGCACGGTTTCTCAGCATCAGCCAAAAAAAGAACATAATGATGCGCGCCGAAGTGGCGCCCGACCGCTCTGCAAAAAAATACAAACGTTTTTTTTTTCGCTCTCGACTGGCCAGGGGTGCTTATGTCATCGTTAAACACGCACTCGGGTAAAGCAATCGTGCAGGCCCCTGGCGCAAGATTTCGTGACTGTGGCTCCAGGTGTGTCTGAACTTTGACTTGGGGCCACCTTACGGACGAACGTGTTTCACAAATGTAGTAGGTACGCCACGACTGGTCTGTGTCTCGGACACGTATCCCAGAATAAATATGGATCCAAAAAATACGGGAAGGGGTTTATAAATTGGTCCCGGTCATAACCAAAATTATACAGTGTCAAATTGCAGCACGATCCAGGGACACATTACTGTACTGCACAAGGACATGATGCCGCAACGCTCTTGTATTGGGGACTCGGACACTGAGCGTTGGAGGAGGAGCAGAGTGTATGCCGCTATCTCAAACCGTTATAATATAGCAATTTACCTAGCACTGGCACTTGGGTCTAGCATCGGGCCAAGTTGTGCTGTATCCCATCCCAACACAACTCATTTGAAGATACCATGGTATATACAGTGTCTGCGTGCTCCTTACATTTGGACGAATGACCGGCCACGAAGGCGTAGGATGTCACTTAGCCCATCTGGTTTCTGGTTCGGTCGGCCTCAGTTCGGATTCTGGCGGACTGTCAGTGGCACGCATGCTTGACTCACCAACGGTTTCTCTAGCATGGTTAACAAATAGATCGATTGAACATTCTCAGCAACCCGTCTGATAACACAACCCTCAACGACGTCGACACAATCGCCCCTCACCTCACCTCACCTCTCGCCAGGCCATGTGTTTCCAACGTGACTTCTTTATGTACCAACACAAATAAGATGACGTCGTCCCCAGCTTATCCGAAAATTTGTTTTTCGCTGAGAAATTCGTCTGTCAAAAGTTCTTGGGTATGTCGAGACGAGGATACTCACGCGAAGAGCCACACGTTTTGAGGGTTGTTGTACGTCTCCGCCGTGTACGGGAACCGGTCTAGCACTAACGCGTCAGTGCATGTACGACTTTTGCAACCAGGGATGTATACATCGTGGTTGCTCAGAGACGTAGGCGATCGGTACGCTCTCATCGAAGGAGCTATAAGCTGCAGGGCCCCTGTTATACAAGCAGCAGTCGCGATTCTGTGGATTTGCTTACCGCTTCTCCAATTGTGACGCATGTCACCGCTGACCAATCTGTAAGGACGTGATCATTGAGTCACCTCAAGGCCTCTTCCATAAAATGCGTATGCCATACAGGTCGGGGGGAGCAAGTGGGTCCTATCCAAGGTGATGAGCAAGCGAAACAAGGTCACACTTGTCTTTTACATTTTTAAGGCCAGCGGTCTTGATCTCCGTGTCCAACTCAACCCATTCAAGCACCTGGTTCCCGGCCGCACCTGTGAAAGCGAACGTGAGCACTCCCCACAGTATCGTGAAAGGTGACGTACCCTTAAACTGGATTGATTGTAAGGGGTTACCCCCGAAAACAGCTATTTTGGTCTGGTGTCGTTCAAACATCACAGTGATAAATGTGGCGCAGGTCGATGCACAATTACCGTTACCAACTACAGACGATCACTTGGACGATCAGCCCGACGGAGGGTAAGATGAAAAGTAAAAACTGACTAATGGCCACTTTACTACAAGGCCAAATATTGGTAAGTGTGACAGCATGTGGGGAGATTGCAGCGCTTACTTGAGGTCAAAAGGAGGCACGGTGGGGATGGCCACATTCGGAATGGGACATATGTCCTAGTCACCGCGTAAACAGACGTTGTGATAGAAATAACTAGGTAGTCAAACCTCGAAGCGCCGAGAAGTCGGGTCATTGCGACCATTTATGACAAAGGGAACTGAGGGATCGTTGTAATCAAAGTCGAGAGGCATCTGTGTGCCGTTCAAGAATTGCCCTGCAACAGATGTCACACCTCACGAAAATGTTGCTCAAGACAGCTTACAATTGTCTGGTGCATAGATAGAGATCGAGTTTCCATGTCCTTGTTGTATCCCTGCCTTTACAATCTTTTGTGCAAGCGGATTGGCGCGAGAAGTCGACTGGAACCCCCTGAAGTAACCAGTCAGGGATGTACACGCGTTCAGCATCTGGCGCACGCACGGGAAACCAGCTTGAGTGCCAGCAAGGAACTGATGAAGGAATAGTCCCAGACAGACGTATCCACCTGTCGCTACCGGTGTTAAACTTTGCAGCATTCGGTCAAGAATGTGTGCGAACCGCCATTATTAGTCACGTCAATCAAGAGGTTCGTCACCCCAGACGCTTTGAATTGTTTGACCGCCGCATCAACATCAAGTGGGAACTGGGCAAAGTCTCCTTCAAAAGAACCGACAAACATCTAGTAGCCAGAAGAAATGCCATCAGGTGAAAATGCAAAGGTAGTCAGAACACGCACGACGCCTGTCTTGTTTCCGGGCAAGATGAATGACTTGATGACCCCAGTGCTTCCGTTAGTAGGGGTCAGAGTTGGCAAGAATGGACCTGGAAGGCCGACTGCCGTCTTGGGCTGACCAGCGGGGTCCATCAGTGCCGCGCGGGCAAGACGGGGTCGGCTCTGGGAAACAGAGCTGCCCGACCGTAGGTCGACTCCGTTTGTCTGGTCGTTTGCAGCGCAGTTGTTAGCCCAGCTGAAGAAAGAAAAAAAAGTAATGTCAATTCACGAGCGAGGATGAGGGAGAGAAGACATACTAAGACGGCCCATCGGTGAATGGCGCCCCAATAAAATTGGAGACAAAAGGAACGTCAACAACCTCGGGGATAGTTGAGTTTACGGGAATGAGCGAAAACTTGAGGCTTGTCTGCGTCAGGAAGAGTGGGCCGGCAAGGTCACCAAGACGCTGAGAGAAATCCGTATTGACGATCCGGTAGCTGCTGACTACACTGTTCACCCTGACGTTGTGATCAAGGTAGTTGCTAGAGACGGTGCGAGCAATATTGTCAACGTAGGCAGAGGCGGGTAGTCCACCGATGGTGAGCACTCTGGCTCCAGCAAGGCGTTGCCAATTGAATTTCTTTGCCGCGAAGAAGGCAGTGAATTCCGGCCCAAGTTGGTTGAGGAATTCGACAGAGTCCGGGGCGATGAATATACCTTTGTCCAAAATAACAACGGGGGCGGGCAGGATGTTCTGGTAGGAATTGTAGCAATTCGGGAACCAGCCTATGACGGCATGGCGTTTCAAGCAAGGCTGACATGGCCAAAAATAGAAGACGTACGTGTATGTCCGTCGTTTAGCTGAGTAGTGAAGTCCCACAGGTCTTGATTGAAGTCATAATCGGTCTTTAAGTCATGACAAATCAGTTCATGAACTGGTATTCAGTACAAAGAAAGGATAGCGTGCTCACCGCATAGTGGGTTGAATTGATGCGTGCAATGTCAGCACGTATATTCGTCGTCGATTCCTGGAACGGTGGCGGGGAATTCAAGTAGAAATCCTCGAACGTGTAGAAGTTAAAGACGCGTGAGATAACAGACAAGACATTCTGTCTGAGGGTCTCGTTGAACGGGAATGATTTCTGGCAGGCTATTGCGCCCGCGGAATCAACAAATTGGAGGCCTGCGACCTGGACGCAAGGATCAGAGGCGGCAGTAGCAAGCAGCCCTCGACCGAGCAGGGCAGGCATAAGCCCAGAATGAAGGAAACGAGTGAGATGCATTTAAGCTAACAATGATCAGAAAGGACAGGAGTGGGAGACAATGAGAGGCATCCTGGTTCGTTGGATTGGTTTAAATAACAGCAGCATAGTGAGGCTGGATTAAACTGCATCTGTAATTGGGCAAATAGGTTTTTTTGGGTTTCACCACCCAAAAAACCGGGCATACTTCAATACTTGGTGACCCAAGTCGATTTTCATGAAAACCCGGAATTGCGACAAGTGTGGGAATGTAATAAGCGATTTATGTGAATGGTAAAACCTAGTCCTTCTTTAGAATAGTAAGCGACTGTCAATTGAAATATAATAAAGAGTAAATAAATTTAGACAGCCTTGGTTAGTGGAGACGGCATCCAATACAAAACACTAGTGGGTCCAAGTCTCTGCGTATTGAGTTTCCAGAGACCGGGAAAACGGCAAAATACACGAATAACACGGGAAACTAAAATTCCCAATTGCTGATGCCGCCTGCCTTATGTTGTGCTATGCCTGTGATGGTTTAGTGAACGCCACGGCCAGGTAGCTCAGTGGAAGAGCACTTGAGACATGTCCGGGGCCTGGGTTCAATTCCTGGTGGCTAGTGAAATTCAACGGGATGGGCCCTGTTGTGCTATGCCTGTGATGGTTTAGTGAACGCCAAGGCAGGGTGGCACACCACCATAACCGCGGTACATTGTATCCCACGTCGAGGACGGGATCCGCCCAAACGAACAAAGGACGATGCGCGGTGACGTATTGAACCAACTTCTAAGCACAATTGAATAAGAGGTTGGCCAGGTGGCGGTATTTATGCCAGCAAGTCGTACTTGTAATAAAACGAAGTCAGAAATAACAGCCAAAGCAAAAATTAAAGTGAATAAGCTCATCACGAAAGCCGATATTTCCGAGTGCTCCTGTAGTTAGTAGTACGAGCGTGCGACGGCAAATAAACTCGTGTCCACGGACTCGAGTATAACATGCGCCGCTGCACCGGGTCGAGCGTTCCGAACTGGATGAACGACTGTCAGTCTGTCAGTGACAGTGAGTCACCGCGCTCCTTACATCCTGGTAACCATGCCGGAAGGGCCACGAAGGCGTTGGACATCACTTAGCCCGTCTGATTTCTGGTTCGGTCTGCCGGACTGACTGAAAGCGTGATACACACACGCTTACTGTAATTCATTTCGCTCTCGCGCGGTCAACCGACAAGACATTCTGTCTGAGGGTCTCGTTGAACGGGAATGACTTCTGGCAAGCTATCGCGTCTGCGGGATCGGCAAATCGGAGGCCTGCGACCTTGACGCAAGGATCAGAGGTGGCAGTTGTGGCGGCAGTAGCAAGCAGTCCTCGACCGAGCAGAGCGGGTAGAAGTCCAGAATGAACGAAACGAGTGATATGCATGTAAGTCAAAATTATCAGAAAGGACAGGCGGTGAGAAACGATGAGAGGCATCCGGGTTTGTTGAGTCGGTATAAATAATAGCAGCATGACGAGCTGGACTAAGCTGTCATAACCGCGGTACATTGTGTCCCATGTCGAGGACGGTACCCACCCAAACGAACAAAGGACGATGCACGATGACGTGGACGTGGGACCAACTTCCAAGCACAGCGACCTACAATAAGAGGTTGGCCACACTGCGGTATCCATGCCAGCCAAGTCTCGATGCTCGTCGAACCAGCGTCGGTCCCCATTTTTCCGAGTGTACGCCAGTGGACTGTTTCCCTGTCATATAGTGTTGGTCATGGGTACATCATAGTACCAAAAAGTTACGAAACCCGGGGAAAAAACGTTCCGGAACTGTGACAAGTAATCCCGACGAAGCGCCGGACTAAGGGCAATCAGCGCCATCAGCAACGACACGGATGCCCCCTCGTACGATCCCAAGACCTCTACGCACTGTCGAGCGAGTCAAGCCAAGCCTTCTCTTTCCTCTCCAGGAACCTCCTCAGCCTCTCGAATACCCTGCATTACCATGCCCGTCTCGTGACCGTCGCTTCACCAGCGCATATACCCTCACCACACATCTCATCCCAGCTGCCTTCCCCCGTGTCTCTCAATTTGTCCCTTTGCCACCTGTGCCGGAGCACGAGACCAGAGATGAGCGTAGTGCACGCGTCGAGCGGTACGCGAGCGAGTTTCTCGCCCTGCAAACACAGTATGCGCCGGATAAATCTGAGTCCCATCCAACGGTGCTTTGGTCTGTGTTGAATCGCTACGTCCGCGCGGATACGAGCAGTGGGACCGGCCTGACGCTCCTACTGTTGCATGCAAATGGTCTTCATAAGGAAGTGAGTGTAAAAATATAAATATCTTAGACTTCCGTGACGGCGATTGTAGACCTTCGAGCCGACGTTACGCCATCTATTCGAAGCAATGGATAACGAAAAGCGATACCAAATTGACGAGATCTGGGCCCTTGATGCGGTGCAACACGGCGACTCCGGGCTCGTCAATGCCCAGAACCTTGGATCACTCTGTGAGGCATCCAACAACTCTTCTTTACATTTTCTCTGAGTCAAGTTGATTTTTCGAAGTCATTTGGCATGACCATGCCCGTGATATTCTGAACTTCATCCTGCACTTCCTTCCAGAAGAAGTCACACATTCAGGACTCCCAACAAACCTCCCAAGAGTTCCTCCTGGAGCCTCCGAAGCCCGGAAGAGACTTGGCTTCGCCTGCCGCAAGCTTGTTGTCATCGGTCACTCCCTGGGTGGAGCTGCTGCGTGCGCGCGCTGTTACCTCCCTCGTGATCGTATATTGACTCGTGCTGAATAGGGCACTTGCAGCGCATTCTGTTCCTACGCCTTTCTCGGGGTTGATCTTCATTGATCCGGCGATCGGAAGACCCACTCCTACATTTGGACATCGAATACAAGGATATGTTATTGGTGCGCTCTCGCGGCGGAGCGTATGGCAGTCCCGGTGCGTCGCATAGTCCACACGGATCTGCCTATCGTTCTGACGCGTTCACGCCTCAGTGAAGAGGCGCATTCCCTGCTGAGCAAGTCTCCGTTTTTTGGTTCTTGGGATCCAGATGTACTTCGGAGCTATGTAGAATATGCTCTTGTCGAAGACGCCAGTGGTCAAGTCCGACTCAAGTGCACGAACCTTCAGGTAAGCGCGCAGGTTGGCTGGCACGTTGGTGGGCCAACTGACAGAGGATACAGGAGGCAGCAGTGTTTGCCGACTGGGCACGTGGCATTGAGGCGTGGTCATCTCTATCCTATATTGACGAAAGGATTCCGGTGAAATGGCTGGTCCCGCCCGGCGAAACGAGCGTTTTGGGAAGCTACGAAGTGATGCAAGAAGCGATTTGGAGTCGACCTGAAAACGTGTCCAACTCGTTGATTTCGACAGCGACGCATCTCGTGAGCCCCGATTTGGTAACTCGAACCTGACTCCACGCTTACAATAAGTCCTCTTACGCCATACGAAGATGGTTCAAGATAGCCCACGGGAAGTTGGTGAGCATCTTCTTTGAGTGCGACATCTCGGGTTCGAGATGCTGACCTAATTTGTGTACTTCAGCACGAGAGCTGCACGAATTCTTGTTGAAGCGTTCGGTTGAGTTAAGAAGCAGTTTGTGAGATAGAATGCGGCGTTATCTCAATGTAACTTGATAAGAGTACTATAAGCACCGCTTTTTCTTCGGGTAGTGGAGACAGGTCACACGGGGTCTTGATGAAATGGAGAAACAAGGCACAAAAAAGGAGGCCATACGTCTCGCACGACCCGTTCTTCGTGGGCGCCCACCCTTTGATTGTCTCCTCACTCCTCCATCGTCTGTGTAACCTTCTCCTCTCTCCACGTTCCCCACCTCCAAAATCCACCAAGCCCGACCCATGTCATGTCACTACAGCCGTACAGCACAGCCGCGGGCGTTCATTGCCACCCTCGCATCCCTTCCTCTTTTCACCTCGTCAGCGTGGGCGGCCCCACTTTCTAGCCTTGCGAAGAGAGATAGTAGTGGCGGTGGCAACAAGATAATAGTACGCCCCTTCATTCCATACTCGCCATTTTCTATGCTCGCTCACGCAGCCGCTTGCTTTTAAGGCACCTATCATCGTGGTTGTTGTCCTCGTCATCATAGTCCCGATGCTGTTCTACAGGAAGTCGCTTTTTTCCAAGCTCCGGAATATTACCTTCTACTCTGTGCTGGCACCGCACCAACCGCCCGTCACTGTTCGGGACCTTACCGCGGAGGAGATCGCCGGGACAACCGCAACAACTCAGGCTCAAACCGCGGCAGCTGCCCGCACAGATCGACGGGCAAGGCGTAACAGGCGCACTCCTAGTCAAATATCTACGCGCTCACTCCCAGCATACATGAAGGAACCCGGCGAGCTCGAGCTTGTTATCATTCAGTGAGAACATTCTTAACCATTTGCGTATGGTGTCTTATTTTATTCGTGCAGAGGTTCACAAGATATGGAAGACGCTCCCTTGACAACTCAGGTCCTTATGCCCTCTGTCAGAGAGGACGACGACGATGAAAGCTCACAAACACATTCGCGCAATATCTCTCAAGCGTCTTCTTATGTCATCGTAAATGACGACGACTCTCATGCCCAAACACCCCTACTCGAAACTGACCCATCTAACGAAATTACTCACGAAAACTCTAATGCTCATGTTTCCCCCCGGAACTGTGGATATATCCGACGTCCGGGAAAGTGACGATCTTTCTCCTCTTCCAAATAGCCCTGAATTCACCGACCCTCGAGGCGAGGCTCCACCTTATTTTGAAGTTGTCGGCGATCTAGAGGCTGTTCGGGTTACATCGGGTGAACTCACTCGTGTCGAAACTACGGATACGCTCCCCATGGCCCCAGATACTTCTCGGGTATCACATGAACAATCAGTGGAGACTGCGATGGATGATGCAAGCGCTACCCTCGGGACGCGCAGAAGATCCATGTTCCGTGGTTTGATTAATGCTGCTTCACGTGCCCTCTCATCGCCTCACACCCATCCTCAATCCCCAACGGCTTCTCGACTATCTCGGGATGTGCCTACCTCACCCCGTCCATCGAACATGTCCACACGGCCAGCTGGCACACGCTCACCACAAGTCGGTCACCGCACGACGCTATCCAATGGGTCCGTTCTCAGCGTTACTTCCTCCGCCTTTGGACGTGTCACTTCGCGTTCTCGCTCAACGACCAATGTAGCCGCCCTCACCTCTCCATCAATGATCTCCATCACCTCCATCTCCGCCCCACTAACGCATACGGCTGTGCGCACTGATTTCGTTTATCCCCGTTCAGGGCCGACTCCCGAACAACTCAAGCTCATCTCATCTGTCGACTCTGTGAGTAAGTTCGGGGTGCCATACGGACCCGCGGCAGTTGCATACGCTTCGGCGTCGCGCGTCAATTTACAACCTCCTCCTGACTTCGAGGAGCGTCCCTCCCTTGACGGTTTACCTGGCACAAGCGAGGCAACGACTCGCGCCCGCTCCAGGTCGGCACTTAGTCGAGGTTCTCAAGAAGAAAATCCCCCTGATTCCAGGTCACATGGGTCTTCGCCTTCACCGCCCCCTGCAGAGTCCACTCCCGCTCCACTACCTATGTCCACACCTGCATCCGAACCAGCGATTTCGACGTCATCTCCTGATCACGATACATTCGATGACACAAAGGAACCGGAGTTGGTGGACCCTGTCGAGATAGCGCCTCCTCGTCCCCCATCGCCGTCGCCTACCGTCGCCACCACGTCTACCGCAGCGACAGTGACAAGGGCGACTTTGTCCACGCTGCGTGCAGTCGCTGAAACCCCAGACGACCCCATCGCAACGAGCAGTCATCGCCCCGCTTTACCGTCCTTCGACGCTGCGGCAGCACCCACGGCACGAAAACCCGTCGCTCCGACCTCGTTTCGTATGCCTTTGACGCCTCTGGGCGGTATGCGCGCCGGCTCGCGTACGAGTTCCGTCGAGACGTTCCGCACAGCCGTGTCGAGCCCCGAGCAGGGGCAACGGGGCGGCGACGAGACCGTAACGTCGGATACCGAGCTCGAAACGGACGCATTTACGGACGCGGAGGGTGCGGAATCAGAAACTCCACCCGCGACGCCACACGCAGGCCCTGTTGTTGGAGGCATTGCGCTGGGACCTGAGCCGCATGCCCTTATTGTCTGAAAAGGAGCGGATCATGGAGCGATCATGGAGCGATGAGATGGACATTCTGGTTTACCTTTTTTTAAAACTTTTCTTGATTTATCTATGTGCGTGCGACTCTGGGTACCGATCGTGCTGAGTGTGTTGCTTCCAGCTCGATTTTGCTTTGCTACATATCTTACGACCTTTCCTGGACCTCAGTAATCTCGTTTTGGTTCATTGTACATCCTCTACATTGCTTGACTCACATTACGGAAATTTCTACTTAGATGTACATGTAAGCCAATCTGTGTCATGATACTGTTATCTTGACATCCTGCCGAAGATGGCTCCCCGGTTATACCCATCACGCTCCTTTTGAGGACTCGTGAAACCGTTATCATCGAGGTGTCCTTGGAGTTGAGAAAATGCGCGAGACAATGTAGACACGGCCTCAATTATCACGCCCCGCCAACTTGCCCGACGACTGACCATGACGTCACCTTAGATGCACCTGCCACCAGACCATCAACGATGCATCAACTCCTGCGCTCAACCTGCTCTACGATGTCGATCTTCAAAGACAATTCTTTTGAACTGACATACCTAATTGAGGGGACCGACAAACCCTCTGATATTTTCATTTCCCGTCAGTCCAACGGCAAGACCTTGAAAGATATGATCTTTGATCATAAATGCAAGCGGTTGGCTCCTGATTCCGACTGTATTCGCCTTCTGAAGGTCAGGATTCGACTGGTGGTGGTTCTCTTCAGCTCTCAACAATATCTTAGGTCAACGTGGACTCCAACAGCCCTCGCCTGCCCCTATTACGGTGCAACCAAGGTGACGATGGCGTCGAAGAGATTTCTAAGAAGCAAACAATAAGTGAAATATGGCGGAGACAACCACCCGCTCACCGGATTCACATCTTTGTGGCATTTAGTATCGTGAGTCTCCAGTTTCCCCTCTCTTATTCATCGCACTACAGGATGGCGATTCTGTGGAACAAATCAATCACTTCTATACAGTGGCACGTTTCTGACACCCTTTTTTCACAGTTCCCTCAGAGTTTGAAGGACCCCGAGAAATTTTGGAAGCCGCCCACATCCTGTACTATCAAGTTTGGGGGAAAGGCATTGAAAAATTACTGCAGCATGTGCCAGACCATGGCGAGTTCCAGTATTTAAAGAAAGGGCAGATCGACTCTTTGGGACTATCAGCACTCCTTTACGATGAATCCGCTCTTCTAATCCGCAAAGAGTACAAAGCTATTCACGATGACCTTCGGTCGTATGAGAGAGATCCGACAAGTAGGGGCGGTGGCGTGGTTGTCACCGGCCAACCGGGCATTGGTACACACTTCTCGCCGATTCCGGACTCCTTCGCTAAGAATCGCCACCTTGAATCTAGGAAAATCATGTTTCCTGTATTATCTTTTGCTTCGACTCTTAGGCACGAGGACACCTGTCGCTTTTCAAGTGGAACGCAAATTCTTCCTCTTCCAAGAAACCGGTGTTCAGATGTGCGGCTGTGAGGCTGATAACGGAAGGATTATACCAAGCAGAGCGTGGGCCCTTGCTGATTCCCACCCCGGATTTGACCAGCCATGTGAGGCCTTTTTTACTGCACAGAGGGTGAACGGCACATGGATAGTCCAAACTACTTCGCCATCAATGAAAAAGTGGTCATCGTGGCACAAGGAGTATAATGCCGTCACCTATTGGATGGATGTATTGTCGTTAGACGAGTTGGAAGCCCTTGGGTAAGTCCAAAGTGTTTCCAACAACTTTTATCTTCACGCTAAGCTCTTCTTGTAGTAAAATACTCGGTCTCGATACTCAAAGTCTGCGCGATAACTACAATTCCTGGGGCCCATCCGCGCGCCTCTGCGTCACGTTCACGAGGACCCCCATACTAGTTCTGGGACATAAACTGGCTGTTATTCGCGCTGCGCGTGAGTTCATCCAGAAAGTCGACCGTTTCGATATTCTCGACATGTCCTTGGCGTCGCACCGAATCATTATCGCACGGCCAACTGCGGTGAGGCAAGTGGCAACCGCGGAATATGGAACGAATCGCCTCCGTGGATTCGTCTCACGCGCCTACGCCCAGTGCGACAATGCCCAGCGGCTGAGTTTCTATAAGTCGATCCGCGGACACCCGTTTCTCGGCTCACCAGCAGGTCAGATGTTCGAGATTTATGTTCTCTTGTGGTTCTGGCACTCTCGAGCTCAGGAAAATCTTCCTTGTACTGGCGCTGTGGCTACCTCACCTCGACTCGACATCCCGGCGTGCCCGGAGAACATGAAGTTTTTTTCCAAGTCCTCAGAGCTGCAGAATATGGTCGAATCGATATGTCCAATATGCTTGGTTCCCACTTCGCTAAATTTTCCCTCTCTTGACGCCTTCATCCTCACCGACGACACTATTATCACAGTTCAGATCACCGTCTCTTCCCGACATAGTGCAAGTAAAGTTGGATTCGCTCACGTCTATGATAATCTTCCTCGGGACTTGAAGACTAAGCGGCCTAAACGATCACACGTGTTCATAACGGACACGGATGTCAACGCGTCAAGGTTGCGAGGGCAGAATCTTCCGGATATCCCATCTGGAACCCATGTCTACTCTGCAGTTCTTGACGTCGACCAGTTGGATTCGACGGCACTGGTAACACAGACACGCGTGAGCGAATTGGAGACAGCGAGAGTAAGTATGTAATGGCTATATGCAATTTGGTATTTATTGGGAAATTTGCAGGGATGTCCGCCTGAAGACTCGGAGATGTGACTGGACACGAGCCCGTAATAGTTTTGGTCGGTATGACTTCGATTCTTTGATTTGCGGTGACCCGAAACAACCGCATTTACATGACCTTCACCAACGCTTTCGTGTCTGCATCGCTATTTCTGTAATAATAGTATGCGTGTATCCACGCATATGAGCAATGTTTCTATAATAGCTACGTTATGAAACTAGTGTATGATGTTCGACCTCACCATTACTATGTATCCCGCACTCCTTTCCGCTCATTGCGGTTTCGATGCCCCCCTCCAACTATGGACTCTGAATGAACTACTCAAGAAAACGACTCCAAGGAGAGCTCCTTGAACTCGAACCACCACCCTCCTATTATGAACTCTGATCCACCCTCCGAGCATTACCACTCCAGTAACCTCTTCCCGCCGAACACATCCATCAGCAAGTCTACCGGTAACGCCTGACAGGACTAGCGTGACTGGCAACTCAGGTGCCCATGGACGGTGTTTCCATCCGTTTGCCTCCATGACGGGAGTGGTCAAAAGGTAAATATCGCCCACTATGTGAGAAACGGTGTTTACTCGTATCGTACCTATCAGTCACGATCAACCCTTTGTAAGGGCCTGGGACTCACACAGGAGCGACAACTGCCGACCCAACCCTCACCGCTCTAGTTTCCGTAGCACCTGTTCAGGTGGGTGTAAGTCCTTTGATGATAAGACTGTTATCTTAGACATCCGAGGACGCCACGAGCACCACACAAACATGTGCAGCAACATACAACATACCCGGAGAGTACAGTGACGGCGGCAAACCACACTGACTCAGCCGGAACCGCGCCACGGGATTCACAGTAGGTGCTAGAACGACACCGTCTTGCAAAAGTAACGCCGCTGTGACGACCAATGGGGCGATTCCACCTCGCCCTCAAATCAAGCTCACTCTGAACAAGTCAACAATCACGCAGAAGACTCAGGGCCCCGTCGCACCTCCAGTGCGGCAGTGCCATCCGAACCGACGTCGACACCAGCGGCTGGTCCATCCACATCCAAAACACCACACCAGTCCATCTCGACCCAGCCCCTGCACACGCGCCCATACACAACCTCTGTCTCGAACGAGCCATGGCCAATGCAGAGAAAAGGCGAAAGACAGAAGGCAAGACCGCAGCCGCAGCATCGAAGAAACAGAAGACCGCAAATGCTCTAGCTAGACCCACCAGCACAATCACCATCAGGTGTGTATCACTCGGGTAGCACCCGACATACTAACACTTTG
>JAKELH010000633.1:0-41918 GCA_021525015.1 Lactarius pseudohatsudake | reverse complement strand
TACTGCTGGAATACCTCCGCGAATTCAGCAGCATAGCTGGGCTGAATGAGCCTATTCCAGTTCTTTGGCTCGTATATGATTGGATCGACACGAAGAAACCTAGCGTGTTCATATAAGCACCAGCGTGCAAAAAGGCTGTCGAACCAACTTGAGAACGTAGGATAAATCCGAAACGCGAGTTTTGGCAGGTGTACCAGAGACAGCAAAGGATGAAAGGCGCGGAATAAGAGACACCATCTCACTGATACCATCAGAATGAGTACGAAAGTCGCGCGCACGAGATACAGGACCAAGACACGCACGAAGCCTTCCCTCCCCCAACCATTTGGACCTTCGAATAAAGAATCAGTTGACTTGTCGTATTGTGCGGGGTTACCAAACCTCATCCATGATAACACGATACCACTCGCATACAACCAAGGGGCTTATTGGACGTTTATTTCTAGAGTATTCCGCAGTCTGACGCACTGGTCGCACGGGCGGGGCACGGTGCAACATTCAAATCGCTCCGCAAAATGTCGTATGTTGTGACGCACACGTCGAAGTCATTGATGTAAGCTGGCCAACTCTCGAGAAGTGACATGCCAGCGTTTTCGGACTCAGTCGAACCTAAATCCTCAGCTTTCCTTCCCTAGCCCGCTTGGAAACTTTTTGAGAGGTTTTCGTTCCAATTGAAAGGTTTCTCCACCCTGGATAGACTAAAACCCTGAGGGACGGGGCGTGCCGGGAGAGCTCGTCTATCCATTGCTGAGACAAAGAGCTGGGAGTGACGATGAGAGTCGTCTACGGCTGATGTTAAGATCTTGAATCCAGTGAAAGGACGAGACGTACCCTAATATCCTTTATAGGCATTATTCCCTCGAATTCCATCGGGCATCAGTCGGATTTCTTCCAAGGCCGGGGTTGAGAAGGATGAGCGCGATACACTCCCCGTCTTTCCCAAACCAGGCTCCTCCGCCACGATAACGCCACGGACGACGCGTGGATGCGGACAGTCAGGCATTAGAGTTTCTGTGAGGCGGTGATAATACCAGTTCAGTTGTTCCTCTTCTCGTCGTACGCTGACACGTCGCCATAGGATGGGAAGCTCCATCGAATCCGCATCCTTGGAAACTATTTGGCGATCTAGCCCAAAAGTTTTGCCCTCGCGCTCGAGCATCCACATGACGGTGCGTTTCTGGAAAGGGAGGAGCGCGGGAATAAGTGCTGTGGGTTGTAGAAACTTGTCCACCGCCTCGCAGAGAACGGCTCGGGCAGGCTGCACGACAGCATATAGGAATGAAACATCAACCCTTCCATGGAAGGAGGAAAACAACGTTTCTGGAAGGGAATGAGGAAACGCGAGATGTAGAAGACCACGCCTTGCAGTCCCCAGTTCGATACGATTCTGCGCTTTGCGAGAACTCGTAAACGGTTGAAAAATGGAGGGAAAGCGGAACAAGAGCGTCACGTCTACGACCAGGTGGAATGGCAAAGTCCTCCATGACCCGTCCCATAAAGTGAGGGGCAAAATGATTAAGCGAAGACAAGCTGCCACTTCTACGACAGATTGATGAGAATTGGGCTGCTTAAGCGCATCAACCCAAGAGAAGAGATTCCCTTCCTCCGTCCCCATATCCGCAGCATATAGCGGGGGGATGAAGAATACGTCACGGAAATCAGGCCCATTCTCTTCCAGACGCGAAAGCTTGGCATCAACGGTTCCTCCGTGCTTGCCGCGACTATTGATGAGGACGTCGCCGCAATCGAGGGTTATGGGTTCGGCCAGATTGGCGTGGCGATCCCTCAGATAAAAAATGAGAGATTCCTCCAAGAAGGTGAGGCCTTCACATTCTGCGTCGTTATCGGAAATAAGCTGGACGTCGTCGGGGCCATCTTCCGGACCTGCTTTGGAGTATCGCAAATTGAACTCATGACGGAGCACAGGAATGCTCTCATAGGGGTTGCAGGATGTGCTGGGCTGCTCGGTTCCGAAATTTCTCCGCTTAATACGGTCGGGACGCGAGAGCATACCGTGACAGGGACGCTTCTGTCCCGTGGCTGTAGTTGACTCAGCAGCATAGTCATCCTCCAAGAGGGCACGCAAGAGGTCCAAAATTAGCTTGCAATTGAGTGTGAGACGTCCAGATACACCAGAATGAGTCCTCTCTCTCGTCCTGTACGAAAATTGATGCGAAGATGCGGAGGAACGCATGCTTTCTGGGCCTGAGACCCGAAGGATAGATGACGGAAAAATTAGAGAACTCAAATACCGCTCGAGTCTAACGCGCCGGTTCACGGTCACGAGATGAGAATGACTCACCCGAATTCCCACGCATTGTGCAGGGCTGATCTTCGGCGAGTCGCTTAGCTCAGCTTGACGATGTCTCGTCTCATTGTCAAAAATTTACCGCCATATGTTACTCCTGCGCTACTGAAGGAACACTTCTCTCAATCAAAAGGGCCAGGAGGTACAATCACGGATGTCAAGGTTGCTCTTAAGCAGGACGGCACGGCACGGCGATTTGGGTTTGTCGGTTTCAAGACAGATGAGGACGCTTTAAAGGCTAAGGAATGGTACGATAAAACATTCATCGACTCGACTCGGGTGAGGGTTGAAGTTATCGATGTGAGTGTTCCTTATGGCTCACATAGCGCTGTAAGTCAATCTTTCACTAGGGTGCTAATGCAGTACTTGCCCCTCGGCCGAACAAGCGACCGCGTCTGGATACTTCGCCCACCCATCGCGACACCGGCTCTACTTCCAAAAAAACAAGGGCTCACAGTCGTAAATCGGATACAAAAGTCAAAGGGAACGACGCAAGTTTCGAAGAGTTCATGGAGGTCATGTTACCCAAGGCTAAAAAAATCGCCCCCGGGATAGATCGCCCTGTCGCATCTCCATTGAAAAAGGGCAAGATGCCAGTCACGCAAGGAGGGTCAGAGGACCCACAGGAGACGTTGGATCAGCAAGGTCTCACGGACATGGAATGGATGCGGCGACGAATGAAAGGTGGTGTTGAGGACCCTACAAGTTCAGAGAAACCCTTCGAACAGTCAGATAGTGAAGATCAAGCCGAGAAGGTCCCGGACAACGAAGATCCAACCGTGAAGACAATACTTCATACCGCAAGGTTGTTTGTTCGAAATCTTACTTTCACCTGTACCGAAGACGAATTACGTGGGTTATTTCAACCATTTGGAGCGGTATCTCAGGTGAGCAGACCCTATATGCTAGGATGAACCCTACACAGAGGGTGATGGATAATATTGGAGTGTTCGGCATGTTGTCGAGCTTCTTTTACAGGCTGTCTATTATTGGTTACCATCCGTGCTGACTGTCGTCTTGCAGGTGTGTCAAAGGTCCAGTTTCGCTTCTGCCTTACTCATCGAGAAGCTATCAATGGTCAATGCATTCAGGTGAGCAACTTTATTCCCCCCGCGGATCGCGATCTCCCTGGGATGAGAACTAGCATAGGGACAGCAGACCCTTCGTGGAATGTTGATTATGCTGGGAAATTAAAGATAGTATATACTGACAATTCTTCCACTTTTCGTGTCTCCCCTTAAGGATGTATTCTGACAACCTCACTCCAGATACACATTCCAGTTGACTCTGTGACAAAAGAGTCCAAGGGTCTCGCGTTCGTCACGTACACACAGTCCCAAGACGCCTTGGTGGCCTTCCAGGCCCTCGACAAGAAGCCTTTTCAAGGTCGACTGCTGCACATAATCGGTGCAGTCGATAAGCGAGATAGCGTGGCAAGTACGGAGGGCACAGGCAAGTCAAAAACACTAAAAAAGCAGCGCAACGAAAAGCGCAAAGCAGCTGCGGGTAAAGAATTCAATTGGAGCATGCTGTATATGAACGTTCGTAGGTGTCGCTGATTGTGATCTTACAACGTTGCTGAGCATTCGCTCGCAGAGCGATGCCGTTCTATCGTCCGTGGCTGATCGGATGAATATATCCAAATCCGACATTCTCGATCCAGAGGTGTCCGATGCGGCTGTCAAACTCGCCCTTGCAGAGACACACATCATTCAAGAGACGAAAACGTATTTGGAGTCTCATGGCGTCGTTCTTTCTGCCTTTTCCGGTCGGGGGCGCTCCGAAACGGTCATCCTGGTCAAGAACATTCCATATGGAACGACAGCGGAGCAATTGCGCGAAATTTTTGGCGCCCATGGCGAGCTGCAACGTGTACTGGTTCCGCCTGCTGGAACGTTGGCAGTGATAGAGTTCGTACACGCGGACGACGCTCATAGGGCCCTCCGCGCTGTCTCTTATCGCCGACTAGGCAACTCTGTCATCTACCTGGAGAAGGGACCCCTGGGAATGTTCCAGTCCACTTCCTCGGTGCCCGAAATAGCGAGCGACGTCGCACCTGTCACCATCGAAAATACGGATGTGGGGGAGGATGCCGACGTGGATACCACCGGCGGTAAGACGCTTTTCGTGAAAAATCTCGCTTTTGCAACCCCGACAGAGCGCTTTACGAACGCATTTCGCCACCTCCCCGGCTTTGCCTTTGCCCGCGTGCAGACGAAGCCAGATCCGAAGCGTCCTGGTGCCCGTCTGAGCATGGGGTTCGGCTTTGTCGGATTCCGGACTGCAGACGCGGCGCGAAGAGCGCTCAAAGGCATGCATGGATACGTTCTGGACGGGCACACGCTAAGCGTCAAGTTTGCTGGACGTGGGGCGGAGGAGCAAGACGAAGAAAAGCAAGGCGGAAGAGAGAAGGCCAACACGACGAAGATGCTGGTGAAGAACGTGCCGTTTGAGGTGACGCGCAAGGACATTCAAGAGCTCTTCGGGTGCGTATGGTTCTAGCCCGTCTTGCGCGACTAGGCAGTTGGAGCTCATCGTCGTCTTCGTTTCAGTGCATATGGCAAACTCAAATCTGTCCGATTGCCTAAACGCTTTGACCGTCGCTCGCGCGGCTTCGCGTTCCTCGAGTTTGTCACACGGCACGAAGCAGAAAACGCGTACAACGCACTCAAGCACACGCACTTACTCGGGCGCCACCTTGTGCTCGAGTGGGCGCAGGAAGGTGATGCGAATATCGATGAACTGCGAAAAAAGGCTGGTGTCGGTTTTGGTAATGGCACAGATATGCCTGGGAGGAAAAGGAAGCTTGTTTTGGACGAGGATGCCGACGGTGGAGAGGATGAGGTCTAGTTCTTGTCAACTCACACGATTTTATCAAGCTTTATCTGTTGACGTCAAAGAACATCTACCTTTGTCCTCTCAATGTCCTCTCATGCAGTATGTAGCAATCAACATTTCAAATTATACAAGCCTGAGGTACACCTTCCTACGTCTCGACTGCCTCAGCCACGCGTTCCTTCTCTTTTCTCTCTCTTCTTCGTTTTACATCCCAATTATACACACGCGCGGTGTTTACCTCCATCACGGTCATCTGTTCGCGGATGAACTCGAGATCCTCGATCGTGTTGCTTAGACTCGTGTTTGCCGCTTCGAGTTTGGACTTGAGGAGTTCTATTGCTGCGGGTATTTTGTATGACAGCATGACGTTCGCCTGCGTAAATAAGAATAAATGTGGAAATCGGTGTGAGTGAGTTCTGAGGGGTGTGAGGTGCGAAAGAGACAGTACCCCAAGCCACAGGAACACCGTGTCCGTTTCCTCGAGCTCGGCCTCCGCATAGAGCGTGTCGGCGAGTTCAAACGTCGTTCTGATTGGCGCGGGCTTTTTGCTCTCGTCGCCCCCCTTTTCTCCCTCGAGATCGTCCTCAAGGTCGTCATCAGCATCACCCCCGTCCCCCTCTGTCGACGCTTTTTTACCCTCCTGGAGAAACGGAGGGCCGATCGTTATAAGAAGGATGAATGAACGGATAAGCGCACCCGTCGATCGTGTAAAAACTCGACCATGCTCAACGTCTTTTTGATCTCTGGGATCTTCTCTTCGAGCCCACGTCTCCGCTGTGTCAGGTTGCCGTCCATATAGCGGTATTTCCTGCGATGCCAAAAAAAAAACAATCGCAACACGGAATGAGCACGAGAAAGGGGAATCGAAAAGCGCAATTACGCACGCTAGGACATCCTGGAACGCGGCCAGGACCCGTTCGATGGCCGCGTCGGGGCCGCCGACATACTCTTCTACGTCGTTCTGCAAAAAGGTGAAATGGCGGTGGGCAGGGAGAGCGTGGGGAGATAAACGCACGATGAAGAGAGCTTTTGGGATCCCACGAGGGTTCTTTTCGTCCTGTTGAATGATGTTCGCCGGCGTTGTTGAGGCTGACATTACTGTACAAAACAATGGAGCGTGGTGACAGCAGATCTAATCTCGTATCTCATAGATCGGCAAATTCCACCGCAATAACGTACGACATTGGCCTCGTCCGAGTCGCACTTTCTGTCTCATTTATTCGCTGGAGTTGCAGGCATTGGTAATACAGCTGCATTGCAAGAGTACAGAATGTCCATCGAGAAATTATGTTATACAGTATATCATAACTTAGTAGCATAATAGATCAAAGACCAAAAAATCCGGGTATCGCATCACGCAAGTGGGTCCGCGTCATCTCCAAAAAGCTCTCATACGAGCAGAAGCAGTCCATGCAAAGCCCATCCCATGCCTTCTCATCGGCGACCTCTGTCCACTGCCAGTACATCGCGCGTAAGGTCCACGCGCCACCAAGTAGCGCGCTCCAACGCTCGCGGATGCACGCCCGACACCCCGCGCAACAACCAAGCGCTTGCGCACGCTGTAGTGCGTTCGCAAAGAACGCGTCGAGACGCGCGGTGCCGACAACGAGGCGTCGCTGATCGACCGGCTCGCTCAGTCTCCCGGGGAGCACGCGCCCTCCTGTATGTGTGTAATCCACGGCGAGGGAGTAAAAGATAGCCGGGAGGATCTCGGGCAAGTCACATTGCCGGGCGAGCGCCACTGCGTCTAGTTTGTGTGATATGACGTCAGCCATGAAACTGTGTGTAATGAGGTGATGTTTCACGTACCCGCACGGTGAGGAGAGAACGCGCGCGTATCCATAGTCTCGAGGCTCGCGGGCAACGGCCAGAGTTCGTGGAGCTTTGCGACAGTACGTGTGCGCACCTCCGAAACCTCGTATTTGGTAGCGAGGCGAAGTATGCTGGCGATCATGTCATAGGTCGGCTCGTCTTTCTCCCAGAAATTGTCACTAGGAGACGCCGACGCGGAAGCCCGCCTGATTAGTATTCTGTTTTTTTCCGAAAGGAACGAAATGTTGGTACGCACTGGGAGTCATCCAGGCATTGGAGTAGTAACATCCAATCTTCTGGCTCATCCGTCAAATGGATGACCGTGCCGTCTTCGAATGACTCTTCTGGGCTCGGATGCGCAAAGGTGAACATATCTCGGAAGACCTCAGAGCAGAACAACGTTGCACGCCTGAGCCTGAATACGTGGTCCTTCACGATAAGGAGGAGGTCGCCATCGTCGTACCAGAATGGTTTGTATGAGGGGCAGACGAGGCCGAGGTGCGGTGAACGGCGGAGGATGCTACGGGAAGAAGGCATATCGTTTGGATGTGTGCAGGTAAAGAAGTCAACGGTGAACCAATGCTGAGGAAATAAAGAGAACGCCTTTTATGTAAAGAGACGGCCTGAGTGTTGCCAGTGACATGAAGCATTTGATTCTCACGGAAGACCTGGTCACATTCGCTTAATCTAACTCACAGCTTCTTGAGCCCGCCTCCTTTCGTGAGAGACTCAAAGAGGTCATATGAGAAGCGAGAGCACAGGTTCCGAGCTAGGATCCGAGAGGGACGGTCTAAGATGCCGTCAAGAACGGGTTGCTATATATGGGCTGTTATTCAGCCTTTGCATGGACGCGACTGGCAACTCACATCACGAGACCCCGAAAAGCGGTGCATATCAGAGTCATGGCGACCCCTCGTGATGTTGCACGACGCATCCACATCACCACTTGCCCGTGATATTCACCCCCACCCTGTCATGCCACCCAATACGTACACCTGGATTTCTGCCTGGTTCCTGCTCAGCACGCCCGTTGTCTTATGGGATGCCTTCTACTGTCTGATGAGGTATGGACTAAACTATATCTATCACCATCGGGGCCTGACTGCCTGATCGCTCGTCATCGAAGGCCGCGCTCGATGGTCGGAGGCGACCTGCATTGGATCTGGGAACCGTATGGGTTGTATCAGGAGATTGATTACGTGCGTCGCAGTTTTTTTTTTGTTCAACTGAGTGCGGGGTACGGGCGCTAACTATGACCGTAACATCGGGCTGGCGAAAGACAGGTCTACGGTATCAAGGCTCTGCAAGAAAACAATGGTTTCACCAGCGCTCAAGGTAAGTTTTCGTCCATCGCGCTCGTCGCTCAACCGTGAGGTGCTGACTCAGTCATCGTCGTCTGGATGCAGCCTTTCTAAATCTCATCGAAATTGCGCTCAACGTCTTTTACGTCTACCTTGCGCACGTCGCCAAGTATCCGGCTGCTTCTCTTGTCGGGTTTGCGAGCGCGACGATGACATTGTCCAAAACGGTACTATATGGGGCTCAGGAATATTACTGCAATTTTTGCGCAACTGGTCACAACGATCTCAAGACATGGGTCGTCTATTACATTATTCCTAATGGGTGAGTCACAAGTTAGCTTCTTTAATAGGAGGGTAGCCAGCCAACAACTTTGACAATCGCCAGCTTTTGGATTGTCGTGCCAACCCTGATTGTATTCAAGCTTGGAAAGGATATAGCCTCGTCGATCGACGTGGCAGCACGGGAATTGAGGAAGAGAGCGAAAGGCAAGGACCAATAATGAGGGGGAGTCCGGGTGCCGATTGATTGAGTTCATGTTTCGCGCCCGCGGATTGTTCGGAAATTCGTGGCGACTTGTCACCATAAATCCAGAAATGAGCCTAGCCTAGCCTAGCCTGGCTTTGGACTTCCAAGAGGGTGCCTTGTCAGTGATCTTTTGCTGGCATTATCGACTTCGACCTGAAGAAGTCGCATACATATGGTAAGAAAAAACTTCGGTGGTGGTGACTGAAGCCTTAAAGAAGCAAGTGGCGGAAACGGCTCCTCTCTAAATAGATATAGGTATGATCAGATAGCGTTGTGCAGCGGCAACACCGAAGGATCGAGCGCTCGTCGGGCAAGGCGGTGAGAACTAGGCGCGGGAAGTTACGGAACGAACGAATCGCGAGCAGACTAGACTGGCCGTGGCGAGGAAAAAGGAGATAAAAACGAAAAGGAGATGTAGGAAAGAATAGTGGGTGCGGCGTAAGGAAACATTCTCTATTCAACGGTGATTCTCGACTCGAATCCGATACCACTGACGTCACATCGACAGCGCATATAAGCCCGTCCGTCCTTTCTCTGCCTTTTGCTCGTCGCGACCCCTTTCCTATCCTATTCATCGCGGCTGCTCCTTCAATCATGTCTTCCTTTGACGTTAGCAGTATAGGCAAACCCCCCCTCATAGGTCCCCGTGCGAAGAGGAGGCACGTTCGCTCTCTCACAGGTAGTCATTACCTCTATATCCCATACTTCGAACCAACGAGGGGTACAACCCCGGCACTTTCCCACAGGTGACTTCCCCGAAGTCGACGAGAAGGGTCAAGAAAAATGGCCGAGGGGTGACGAGCAGTCCTGGAAAGCTGCCCTGCGCGATATCCACGCAGGTAACCTTCCGCCCGCTCTATCGCCTGTATCGTTCACCGTGAGACTGACCCCACCACAGAGGTACCCGAGATCACAAAATCTGTCGTGACCCATGTTCAGACATCTCTTGGTCGGGCCCCTTATAATATCGATGACTTTGGCGCCTATCAGGCTGCGGCTCTATCCGTTCGCGATAACTTAATTGTCAGTCACCTTCGCATTGGTTCCCAGGACTGTCTCGAATCCCTCTCGATCCCCGACGTCCACATCCTTTCTGTCCTTACACAGATCCTACTAGTCGTTTCACCCACGTAGTTCTTTTATCATACTATGCACTATACGCGATTCTTGACGCGTTTGAAGCTGACATCGCTCAACAGGTGAATTGGAACGCGACCCAAGTTGAATACACGCGCAAGTCTCCTAAGCGCGCCTACTACCTCTCCCTCGAGTTCCTTATGGGCCGTACCCTCTCCAATGCCCTTCTTAACCTCGGTCTTCTCGACAACTACTCCTCTTCCCTCTCATCTCTTGGTTTCGGCCTTGAGGATGTCCTCGTACAGGAGCGCGACGCCGCACTCGGCAATGGCGGCCTCGGTCGCCTCGCTGCATGCTATCTGGACTCGTCTGCCACTCAGGAGTTGCCCGTGTGGGGTTATGGCCTGCGTTACAAGTACGGCATTTTCCAACAGCTCATTAAGAGCGACGACGGCACGCAACTCGAGGCGCCGGATCCTTGGCTCGATCACCAAAACCCGTGGGAGCTTCCACGCCTCGATGTGACCTACGAGGTCAGATTCTACGGGCATGCCCAGCGATGGGGTGAGGGGAGTACTGGTCGTGCGACGTGGAGCGGTGGACAGGAGGTACTCGCCGTTGCGTATGACGTCATGATTCCCGGCTACGGCACCAAGAGCACAAATAATCTCCGCCTCTGGGAGAGCAAGCCCAAGCGTGGGTTCGACCTTCAGAGCTTCAACGGTACGTCGATGCCCGTTTTTCGATGCGCGATGCATTGCGCTAAATTTTATCTCTGTAGCCGGCAATTATGAACGTGCGGTGGAGGCATCTAACTCAGCAGCCGCAATCACATCCGTGCTCTATCCGAATGACCATACTTCGTGTATGCTATACCATATGTTCTGCGTTGTACATGCACTGATAGGTGATAGTTGGGAAGGAGCTGCGCCTCAAACAACAATATTTCTGGACTGCTGCGAGTCTTGCGGACATGATGCGTCGCTTCAAGAATCTCGAGAAGCCCATCTCGGAATTTGCGGAATGTATATTGTTTATCCGTGCTCATTGTGAACTCGTATCGCTGATGACTCCACCGCACAGATAACGCAATCCAGCTCAATGATGTGGGCACCTGATAGTTTTTGATGAGATACACTCTCTGATGACGAATAGACTCATCCAACATTGGCCATTGTCGAGCTTATGCGAATCCTTCTAGATGACGAAGAACTTTCGTGGGATAACGCATGGTCGATTGTAACCAACACGTTCTTCTTCACAAACCACACAGTACTTCCCGTGCGTCTTGCTATGTTGGTCCCTCCACTTCAGGCAATTAGCTAACTGTAGTGCAGGAGGCTCTTGAGAAGTGGTCGGTTCCGCTCATGGAACACCTTCTTCCGAGGCACATGCAAATCATTTTTGACATAGTGAGTCACTTTCGCTTCGTGTAAGACTTATTCTAACAATTCCAAAGAACATGTACGTTCATTAGCCTCTCTTAGAATATCATCTAACAGCAAGCACCTGCGCAAAGGCTCTTCCTACAATGTATGCGCATCATTGTTCGCTCCCTACACACACTTATTTTTTACTAGCCGTCGAGAAGAAATTCCCCGGAGACCGTGAGAGACTTTCACGCTTGTCGCTCATAGAAGGTCTGTTTCGTCGTCTGTTTTGGTATTGCCGTGAGTGACATGCTACTGCGTAGAGGGCTTCCCCAAGCAGGTCCGCATGGCCAATCTCGCTGTCGTCGGCAGCAAGAAAGTCAACGGCGTCGCTGAGCTCCACTCCGACCTGGTAAAGAAGAACCTCTTCCCAGATTTCGTTGAATTCTATGGGAAAAGCAAGTTTGGAAATGTCACAAATGGAAGTACGTGGCACGTTGACACAACACCAGATGGTTCAGTGACTCACAAATATTTCTTTAGTTACGCCCCGGAGGTGGCTCGACCAGGTACTCTTCCAGCTCATACGCCTGTTCGTTCTGTTCTTGATTACAACGACCTGATGCACAGTGCAACCCGGCGCTGTCAGCCCTCATCACGGACACGCTCAAGCTTGACCGTGTTGTATGGCTGAAGGATCTGACCAAGCTTGAGGGGTTGCTCGCACATGCCGATGACGCGAAGTTCCAAGACCGCTGGGCGGCCGTTAAGCATCAGAACAAGGAGCGCCTTGCGTTGTTTGTGGAACGTCAGCTTGGCGTCAAGGTTGACGCAAACGCTATGTTTGACGTTCAGATCAAGCGACTACATGAGTACAAACGCCAAACACTCAATATCCTCGGTGTTATTCACGTATGTGTCACACATTCTGGGGAGGCAGGATGGTTTTTATACTTTCTGCGCAGAGGTACCTGTTGATCAAGAACATGACCCCAGAGGAGCGCGAGAAGGTCGTAAAAAAGGTGGTGTTCTTTGCTGGAAAAGCCGCTCCTGCATGTGTGTCCCTTTCTTTCTTGTTTACCTCGTCGCCGTTTGTTGATCATTGGTTCTATTCAGACTACATCGCCAAGCTCGTGAGTGACGCTCGAACGTACCTCCGGCGAGCAGTGGACTTATAACTTTACAGACGATTCGACTTATCGTGAACGTCGCCCGAGTCATAAACTCAGACCTGGACACGAATAAATATCTTTCACTTTTCTTCCTGCCGGACTATTCCGTTTCTCTTGCCGAAATTCTCATCCCAGCCTCGGACATCTCGCAACATATCTCAACAGCCGGTACTGAGGCATCCGGTACATCCAACATGAAGTTCTGTCTGAACGGTGGACTGCTTGTTGGCACTGTTGATGGTGCGAATATCGAGATCGCCGAGGAAGTTGGCGAGGATAACGTCTGTGAGTTACCTTCTCATATCGTTGCCCGCCTCAGGTGCCGGTACTAATTTTGGGTGCGTAGTCTTCTTTGGGCATCTCACGCCCGATGTGGAGAATTTGCGGTATCAGCACACATACCATCCGATACCAGTTGAACAGAAATGCCCAGCACTCGCACACGTACTCGACACTGTCTCGTCTGGAATATTTGGCGGCGATGGCGTATACGAGCCGTCAGTGTTTCCTAAAATAATGCAAGGATTGCGTTGACACGGTGTCGCGAACAGATTGCTCAATACCGTTCGCCAAGGCGACTTTTACATCTTGACAGACGATTTCGACGCATGTGAGTTACTTCGAGAATTGACATGACAATGTCGTATGAGTAGGTGCAACAACTGATTGTTCACCTACACAGACATTCGCTCGCTGGAGATGGTCGACGAGGCATACGCGGATCGTGCTGAGTGGATTAAGAAGAGCATCCGGACGACAGCCAAAGTGAGTTCTATACTATTGTACAAGTGAAAAGGTTGACCAACCACACGGTGATAGATGGGCAAGTTCAGCTCTGATCGTGCTATCCAAGATTATGCGCAGGAATACTGGAACATCGAGAGTATTAATATCAAGCTGTAGAGTAAATGAAAATGTCGATCTGAACGTGCTAGATATCTGTACAGTGATAGAAATCTTATGGACTCTATTCTGGTATCCTTATGTGCTCACTAGAAAGTGTTTGTTTGTGACCTCGCATATTCTCAGAGATTCACAACAATAAATCGCTTCAGCTTGTTTAATGACTTTCCGCGCACGCGCGGGCGGAAAGAAAGGACACTAGGGTTGAGACTCAACGACGGTACAAAGGTGGTCGCATAATGGGGGAGAGAGTGATAGGACTTGTAAGGGCCCGATGAAGTGAGAAGGGAATGTATGAAAGGTGAGAAGGACTCATTGAAAAGAGGAGTGAGTGGAATCGCGGAGAAGATTAGAGGGTAAAAACACAACGCAGACGTGGACTAGTGGGATAGATGCAAGGGGTTGCGCGAAAAGGCAATAGGCGAGGCAGGACAACTTGTGTAGGGCAGTGTGTGGTGTGCATATGCGCTTGTGACAACAACTGGTGCAAGGGGAAGGTATATACAAATCTCGGCTTCCGTACGAAATACAAGGGCCTGTTGAAAAGAGAGACGAATCAAGAAACGTACACGTGAAGGCGAGTATATAGAGGGAGGGTAGTGATGAGCTCGACTACGCGGCGTCGTCCAACTTTTCGTCAGGGACAGCGGGGTCAGGCTCGGCCTCAAGTTTCTGTTCGGGTTCGTGTCCTTATTATAATGATCGGCGTAAGAACCCAAGACATGCTCATGTAACAAAAGACTTCGTCTTACCAGTCCCATTAGACACTGGCGTCTCAACGGGGGCGTCTACTTCTGGAGCGGTAACGATCTCCGCACCGGGCACACTTTCAGGTTTTTGGACGACCGGCTCCTCTTCCGTGGCTTGTGGAATCTCTCCGTCGATGTGAATTACAGGCTCCTGCACCACTTGCTCTGTCACTTGAACTTGAAGCGGTTCTTCAACAACGGTCTCGGGTTGATCGGACAAGTGCTCTGCGGCGGGGGGAGCATACTCTTCTGTCGAACGTGCTGCGGTGCCTTTCTGGGATAGTAGTTGTTCCTCGGCGTCGGGTGTAGGGGGTGAAGCCTCAGGTACACTCTCCTCAGGAACAGGAACGGGCTCCCCTACTGGGGCTGGGGTTTCCGCAGGCGTGTCAGCTTCAAGAGGTGAACCGGTGGTAATAGACTCCACAATTGCGGGTGCCGGTGTTTCGATTGTAGCGAGCGTGGCTTGCTCGGTGATACTAGATCCTTCAGCAACAGGTGCCGTAGTTTCTGCTGAGTGTTCGACAATAGGGGGTACGGCCTCCTCCTCAGGGACCGGGGCCGGCTCTTCGGGTACAGGTGCTGGGATCTCGACAACGGGAGACGCAGACTGTTCAAGAGTGGGAGCAGGCTCGTCGGCCACGGGCGCTACGTCCACGTCTGGGACAGTTTCGGCGGCGGTCTCCTCTGGAACTGGGGGAGTAGATTCTTCTGCTGCCGGTGGTACGATTTCCAAAGATGTTTCTGCGGCATCGTCAATAACGAGAGAATGCTCCTCGGTGATGGGTTCGGCGGGAGCCTCCGTGACTGGCGGTGGTGCCTCTGCGTGAGAGGTCGTCTCTGGAGTAGGAGTAGGTTCCGACAGCTCAGGTGCTTGGATATGCACAGGAGTCTCAGAGGGAGCGAGAGGAGCGACAGTAGGGATCGGCCCGGCTGTAATTGCCAGGGTTTCTGCTGGAGTGTCTGCATTAGGCGCTGCCTCGGTGGCAACAGTCTGTTCCTCGACTACAGGTACCGGGGTTTCAATAGTGAGCTCTGCAGGGACAACCGCTTGAAGAGCAGGGCTAGGTTCCTCAACTAAAAGTGTCAAGTTCTCTGTGTGGGTGTTTGTGACAGATGCAGTCTCCTCAGCTACTGGAGTTGGTTCCTCGGCCAAAGGTACCAAAGTTTCAGTAAGGACCTCAGGTTCTGCAGCAGTGGGGGCAGTTGCTTGAGAAACGTGGTCGGGTTCTTCAGGCGCTGGTGCCCGAATCTCTGCAGGAGTCTCGGCAGCGTGCGCGGCCTCGTCAGCAACAAGAGTCTGTTCGACCTCAGGTACTGGGGTGTCGGCAGGAATCTCGGCTACAGGAATTGCTTCTTCCGTAAGAGGTGTTTCTTCCACAACAAGCGCCGAGGTCTCTATGGGGGTGGTTGCAGCTACCTCATTGACGGGAACTAGATGCTCCGCCGTGGGTTCCGGAATCTCGACAAGAGCTCTTGCATCCGCGGGGATGGGGGCTTGAGAAACAGGAGTAAGTTCATCGGTTGTTGTAGCCTGGGCCTCCACGATAATCTCCGAAGAGAGGGTAGCCACCTCAGTAACAGGAATTGGCTCCTCGACCGCAGCTGCCGGGATTCCAACAGGGGTCTCTTCACCTACAGAGGCAGACGCCTGGGGGGTGGGGTCGAGTTCCCCGACCTCTGGCGGGGACTCTACTGGGATTTCGGCGGCAGGAGTAACCTCTTTAGCGACATGATTTGGTTCCTCGGTCGGTGTTTCGATAGGGATCTCCGCATTAACGGGGGCATCCGTTTGAGGAGCAGGCTTGGGTTCGTCGATGAAAGGTGCTAGAGTCTCGCTGGGTGTCTCTGCAGCAGGCGCCGCCTCAATAACACGTGTAGGTTCCTTCTCCGCAGGGACAGAGATCGAAGTTTCGGTGGTAACGTCTGCAGTTGCAGGGGCGACAGTCGTCTGGGACGAGGGTAAGGGCTCCTCGGTCGCAGGTGCTGGTGCTTCTGCAAGGATATCTGCAGCAGGGGCGGCCACATCGGCGGTGGGGGCAGGCTCAGCCACTAGTGCGGGTAATTCAGTTGAAGCGTCTGTGCTGACAGTGGGGTCCACAGTAAAGAGGTCAGGCTCTTCAGCCACGGGTGGTGTTTCTATCTCGACAGCAGTGGGATGCACGGACTCCCCAACGACGGGAACTGCTTCTTCGGGCACAGGTGCCGCAGTTCCCTCGACAAGGGGCTCAGGCTCGCTCGTAGTAGCCAATTGCTCTTCGACGTTGTCTACTTTAGGTGTTACCACAGACTCCTCAACTTCAGGCCGACTGACAACTGGTTCGTCCACATGTGCTATCGCGGTCACGACCGATGCGTTGGTGAAGGTGGGATCCTCGATAGCGTGCTGTGCAGAACCATTCGTATGCAGAGGCTCCTCAGAATCACGAGCAATATTAGGCCCGATCACCGGTTCTGCGACTGAAGGCTCAGACTCGGGCTTCGTCACAAGGTGCTCTGGAACTTCGAGTGTCGGTTTGAGGACATTACTTTCCACACTTGCTTCGGCGACGAGGAAGTCTGTAAAGGGCAGTCAGCCAAAACTATCAGAACGCGTATAACTGGGGTCGTACTCTCAGCGATACCCACTACGACGGGAGGGGCATCAAATCCGTCTTTGTCTGACGCGGAAGGCTCGTCTGCAAGGGCAGGTTCGTTGGCGGGGGCAGATGGGGCCTCCGAAACAGGGATAGGTTGCTCAGCATCAGCAGCAGGCGCTGCTTCCTCAACCACAGGAGTAGCTACTTTGACCGCAGGCTGCGCAGCTTGGGATTCCCGACTGGCGCTTATATCGATTTGTTCCTGGGCGGTGTCCGTTCCCGCGGACAGGTCCTCGGTATTGGCGGGAGAAGGGGTTGTACTAGCTACGTGAGAAGCGACAACCTCCTCGAACGTTGATATAACAGGTTCCGAAACATCAGAAGCGGGCACGGTCTCGAGTGCAGGAATCGGCTGGTCCTCGGTAGCAGCGAGGACGGGTCCCAGGGTAGATGTAACAGCGGACTTAGGTTCACCGATAACGGACGGGAGTTCGGCGACGGGATCGGTCATGTCTGAGGTGATTGCGACGGGGTCCTCCGCTGAGTCCATTACTGGAGTGACTATCACCCCATCAACGGCACCATTGGCGGGGCTATCGACGAAAGTAGAATCTGAGGATGCGAGGGCCACAGTTGTCTCGGTGGTCCGAGACTCTTCCACAAGCGGCACTGCAGATGGTTCTGGTGTAGATGGCTCTTCAGCGACAGGTGCGAGTGCTGTAGGTGCAAAAACCTCGACATAAGAGGGGGTTGTCTCAGCTGCGGGAACAGACTCGGGTTGTGGGATCGGGCCTTCACTGATGCCGGCAAGATAAGATATGGAAGAGACAGACTCAAGTACGGGCTGCGCAGTTATCGCCTCCGGTACTGGGGACTCGGTCTCAGTCGCAGCGGGTTCATTTGTCGTAGCAGAGTGCACACCACTATTACTGACAGGAGCAGTCTCGGGATCAGATGTGCGTTGCTCTTCAATGCGGCTATCTTGCGCATGGCCATTCTGGGGCGTGCCAGCGGTCGTGGGTTGGTCTCCCACGGGCTCATCGACCTTTGTAATGCTAGCGGATACAGATGGGGCCGTCTCGTCAGCCAAAGCCGGAGGAGCACCTTCTGTAGGGACGACTGAGGGGATTTCCTCATCAGCAGCCGCTGTCACTGCTGAGGCGGGAGCGGCAGCAACCGCGACAGCACCGGCAATTGCCGCAGCCGCAGCCGATGCCACAGCCCCGTCCACACCGTCCTTTTCACCAGGGTTGCTCTCCTTTGGCTTGTCTACAGCAACTACCGCGTCCTGCGTCTCTTTCGTGATTTCTCCCAGTTCGCCCACCTGAGGAAGCTGAGGCGACGTCTCCTTTGGGCTCTTTGGGTCACTACTACCCCCTGTGAAGAATCCAAAGCGCATCTTCGGCGAGAAAGATAAGGCGGCGCTGAGACGCGAGGTCTCAGCGCGGAGTGATGGACGAGGCGACGAAGCACGAGGGCGGGGAGGCGTGATAGGTGTCTCGACTTCCTCTTTAGGAGGTTGTGCAGGGGCGTGGCGCACGAATCGCTGCTCAATGATGAGCCACGCGGGAGTTGGAGACGCGACAACAGAAGGGAGCGGCTTGAGCTGGCAAAGGACGAAGCGTAGCCAAGGTTTCGAAATGGGATCGAGGAGCGCATCGGCCCAGAAGTCAACAAAGGCCTCGTTCAGCTTAACTCTGGCTATCAGCGTCGCCTTCGAGGTGGGGGGCGCAGGTGCAGCAGGGAGGGGTGGTGCGTGCGTTTGGACAGACGGTGAGTCGACGGACGAGCGTCGGGAGTGCGCGCGCCGAGAGGACTTGCGCGACAATGGTGCGGGAGGGGGAACGGTCACTTCAACGTCATTGTCCCATAGTGTCGCGACAAGGTCCCGTGTCGGGGATATGGTTCCAAACCCTTGACTAGAGAACTGTAACCAATCGGTCGGTGTCTCCGGGGAGGCAGTCGTCGGAGCGGTGCTGGGGTTTGCGTCAGGGTTGGGGGCTGCCGCGGGTTGACCAGGTGGTGCACGGCTGTGATCAACTTGAGTGGGGTTGCGTGGTGACTCAGGGAGAGAGAACGAGCGTGGTCTGCCGGGAGAAATAGGCGACAGTAGCACAAAAGTGGGTGCATGCTTGTTCTTATCTGATACGTCCGCAGGGATGAGAGAAAGCAGGCGGATAGTCTCGTCAGAAAAAACGTTAGAAAAATTGGGTATGGGTTCCGTGTGTGCGAGATCGCTAGTGCCCCCCGGGGTATCAAGAATGAGTGATGTTTTTCTGATATTGGCCCATAGGTCAGCGTCTTCAACAGTTGCTGACTCGGGAGCGAACTGAGCGCGGAGGGCGTCTGCGATGAGTCGAAGAGGATGGGACTTGGGCTTCAAGGCACCAATGTACTCCGTGTCCAGCCTCACAAACAATGCATCGTAGTCACGTGTTGAGAAGCGCGGACGCACTAATAGGTTGTCGTCCGATGCATCGGGATCGCTGGCGTAAGGGTACTGTTCGACAAGCTCGGTGAGCCGACGTGGCAATTTATGGGCCTCATCACTATATGTGATAATCAGAATTAAGTCACGAGGTGATATGATGGATGCGAACCGTATTCGAGCCAAGAACAAGTGTTCAAGGATACGCCCTGCGCGGTCCCATCGGTCATAAAATGTGGCCCAATCATCGCCCTCGGGAGAGTGCTCTGTAGTCAGCAGCCAGAGACCAAGGAATCTCGAAAGCCTGCTGCCGGAGCTACCATTTGCTTCACCATGTGCCGCGAGAGAAGAGATTATGTCAAGTGTGGCCAGGAGAAGCTCCGAGTGAGCGGGGGGGAGCTGGGGGATGAGAGATTTAGAGAATGCATCTGAGGGGAAAGAACCAGTGCGTTCGGCCGCGGCAAAGGTACTGTACCACGTCCAATCACCAGACTCCTTGCCAAAACTGGCACCGTCGAGCTTAAGATGGCGCAAGCCCCACCGAAGAACAGCGCCAACGTCATGCGGCGAACGAGCATAATGAAGTTCAGATTCAACTGAGGCAGACGTAGGAGACGTGGGGGAGGTCACGGAATTGGGGCTATTGGAGGCCAAAGAGAGTATATAGAGGGAAATAAGTCTATGCTGCACCTCTAGGGAGGCAGAGTGCCAGTGAGGATGCATAATGCCAAGAGTTTCAAGGCCTAAGAACAGGACATCAGGATGAAATTGGTCGGATGCACAAAAGAGACGCACCGCGTTCGATGATAACTTGAGAACATGCGCGCACAAGAGAAAGGGCCTCATCGGGGGAGAGACGCCTCTCCCCAATAGCCGCCTCGTCCAAAAGAGGGATGGCTTCATGACCGGGTTCAAAGACCACGTCCAAAGCTCGACCGCGATCTTTGGTGACAGGCAGTGTGAGAGAAAGATGTGGGACATCGGTGACGGGATTCTCTGTCGTTGGAGAGTCTGATGAGGGACGTGATTTGTAACGAAGGAGATTAAATGGCGATTCCTTGTCCTTGGCCTTGTCGTTGCCTCGTATCTGCGCTGCACCGGAATCTGTGAACAGCGCGGCTGAGGGTGACACGGTAGGCGAAACCGCCTCGAATTTACCCTCAAGTAAAGAAGTAGGAGAGCCGCGTTTATCAGTCGATGGTTCTGGCTCCTGCACTTTCTTACGTCCTAGAAGCTTAGAGAGGAAGGAAGGCATAGCGTGTGCATGTGCGTGGGTTGTGCGTCGCTACGTTGGTTCATTAATATTAATGATCGGGCTTTCAAATGAAAATTTTACCGGATTACGGAGGAACTAAAATACGACGGATAGTTTGAAAGAGTCTCCTCGAGTCGTTGGGTGCGTTCAAGTCCGTAAGTCGCGTCGTGGCTGTCGTCTCCAAAGCCTCGTGGTCAGCGTCGATGACAGACGGGCGGCAAACCCTTCTTCGATGTAACAAATAAGAACAAATAACGCGGTATTTTGGTCTATCATACAGGAAATATTTAATAATTATTTTCGCCGAACCTCATCCGGTCACCTCACTTGGAGATGGCTGGAAAACGAGTGAGTCCGACTGAGAATCTCATCGCAACCACATCGATATACTCACCACCTCACAAATAGCTCGGAAGGTTGCGTCAGGTACGCTCTCCAATTCCTCGACCACTCGTCCCTGCTAACCCCATCCAGTGGGCCGATGAGGTCATCAATACCAAGGACAAGGCCACGCTCACTGGAGAAGCCAAAGAGTTAGAGGAAGAGATTGAGGTTCGGAAAGAGGGACTTCAGCGGTGAGTCTACTCAAATATCTCTCAGCTGGCTTTAGTCAACTGCACCATCAAGGTTGCAGCTTGCTGCGGAACAATATCACAGATCAATCTCCAAGAAAAAGCTCTCCATCGCCCTGGATGATCCGGACAAGGTTCTTCCCAGAGATGCGTTCGGCGTGACTATGGTCCGTCATGGCGAAGATTTTGCCGATGACTCTCTCCTTGGTACATCACCATTTATCTCACCTCCTTCGTCTGCCTTGTGCTCAGTGCAACAGGCCAGGCTCTTGTAAAATTTGGTCGCGCATTTTGCAATGTTGCGACAGCCCAAGAAGCACTTGGCCGAAGTCTCGGTAGCACTTTTATCATCGCACTCCAGCGTTTTTTAGACCAGGTCAAAGACTATGAGGTCGAGAGAAAGAAGCTCGAGACTCGCAGGTGGGAACGAATACAGTCACTTGTGTCCAGGGGTCGACACTGATCTCGTCATCACACAGGCTGAATAAAGATGCGGCCATGAAGCAAGTAGAGCGCTTAGAGAGCAACAAGAAGACCAAAGAAAAGGACCTGCGGGAGGCACAAGAAGAACTTGAAAAATCAGAGTTCCGATAGTACGTGTCTATTCCGCCCTCTAATTGTCCTGATCCAACAACGTCCTTTGCATTTTCGTAGCGATGAAGCCGAAGCAGACGTCCAAGCACGCATAGAAGCGATTCAGCAGAATGAGATTGACCAGATCCGCGAGCTGGGCTCTCTTCTAGACAGCGAACTCAATTATGCAGAGCAGTACGCGCAGATCCTTCGGGATGTGAAAAATAACTGGCCTGGAAAGTGCGTACCTCTAGGACGCCTGTCCCCTCTTCTGTACCCAATACTTAATAATGGGCTTGCAGACAACAAATTGCGAAGCTAATGGAACCACGAAGATATATCGGTCCGATGCACGATTTTGCCCGCGAAAGGGCTGAGTCGCCTAAGCCCAAAATCAGGTCCCGCGCTAGTTCCAAAGCTCGTCCGCGATCACGTTCTCCCTCACAAGGTGACTCCGATAGTGAGGCCGAAAACGAACCACCCCAGCCGCGCTCTCGCAAAGGATCTGTGCGCTCCCGTGCGGGATCCGTGCGCAGTCGCAAACGCTCAGACTCTCAAACCACCACAGGTAGTGCGGTAGAGGCAGCACGGGAGAAGAAAGATAAGGAGGAGAAGAAGAAAGGAAGCTGGTCAATGTGGGGTCGTAACGGTTTGAAGAAGGACCGCGAGCAGTTCGCTGCTCTGCGCGATGGCGCCGACGAAGACAGCGACAGCAGTGACCCCGAAGGAGCACCTGGAGCCTCTGCGCAATCCTTGAAGAGCACCTCTCTACTCTCCCTTGGGAAGTGGTCAAAACCCCAGCAAAACCCGTCCCCCCGCATACCCCCCCTGGGATCCAAGGCCCGTAGCGGGGAGTTGGAACGCCAGGTTGTGCGCGCAGTGAGCGACTATCTCGGAAGCGCTGACGAGCTTTCGTTCAACACCGGCGACGAAATTGTGGTCATTGGTGAGGTCATCGACGGCTGGATGATGGGCCAACTTGGTGGAAAGAAAGGTCTCTTTCCCACGGCATACACCGAGCCTATCGCAGCTGGGTCCCGTCGAGTTACCCCTACGCCATCAGCTGCGCCTCCGCTGCTTCGGAGGAAGTCGTCGTCAAAAGGAAGCCTTGATGTACCGACGGATTCACTATCTGGCAGCCGGCACTCGCTTGTAGACACAGAGGCGCCCACCCTTCCGCGATTTGGCTTGCGCACGGAAACGGTACAGACGACCAACACGCAAGAAGACGATGCGTCTCATCCATTCGGCGATCACCATGCGACAACGCACGATACCGACACTGAGCACGAGCGCGAGCAACAGCCCGAGGCATTAGCAAGTGCAGCGCTTGGCGGTGGGTTCGGATATGGCTATGACTCGGAAAGCCTTGCAGAAAGTGCCGCAGACGAGTCGGAGCAAGAGAGCTCTCATCTTGTACGGCGACGCGCAAGCGACGACGACGGGTTCGTCAATTACCAGTTCAATAACAACGGCAGCAGCACCAATACCAGCATTAGTACTAGCAGTGGTCCTCAGAAGAAAGTACCCCCACCTTTACCACGTAGACAAACTGACGCACGCAAGGCACCTCCGCCTCCGCCTCCACCGCGCCGACCTGATATCCGCGCGTCACCCCAACCGTCGTCGTACTATGGATTGCGGGACGGACAAACCGGCGATTGCATGAACTTCGTCCAGGCAGTGGGGCGTACCACTGGGATGTGTGCGAACTGCCAGAGAATGCATATCGACTAGAGCGAAGCGCGCTGGTTTAAACACGTGAGCAAACATTCACGGCCGCGTGTTGGCATGATACTCTTCCTTGTTTTTAATCTAAGTGACTGTGCTCTTTCTTGTTCCTACTTCGGATTGACGGAGACTATGGTAGAGCCACCCCAGGATTGGGTGCTTTTAATTTTGTTGTTGTTATGGATTCGTTTGTGTACTTTATGTCTTGTTTATACCTATCGGAAATGTACGTTTCTAACACCGTGATAAGTGTCTGGTGACTTTACGAGCGACCGGCACAACGCCGAACACACATCCCTGACGTCACCGACATCATGTCTACTCACACATTCCAAGGACCCTCGCTCAACCGTTTACAAGAACAAGATACTCATAGACGGGGCTTTGATTATCCTTTCTTCTCTTCCGTTATCATAGAGATCTCACGCTTTCGAATTCCTTTCACCGAATACACTCGGTTATCGATTCTGTCCCGGTTTGAGCCTGAGCTAGTGTTTCCCGACAAAGCGTCGAGGTTCCACCTAGTTCACCACCAATATCACACATCACAAACCCGACAACCTCCTCTTCGCGCAGAGGAAAAATGCATCTTCGGTGATTACGTTCTTCTAGCGAACCCGCGCCCTGTCCCACCCTTGGTCCAGGTCCCAGGACGTATGGTTATCTACGACTCGGAGAGTCGAGACTCTTGGATCAGACGCCCGCTTTACCCACGCGGCCCACACTCAGGCACTCTACTTAAAGAATGCCTAATGAGTACCTACATCAGCAAAAAAAACATTTTTTATAAGGGCTTATAAGGCATTATATTGGCCACAAGTCGTACAATTCTGGCAGGAATTATAAGGTCTTATCCAGTCACGTAGTTTGGCAATTCATTGTAACAGGGCACAATTGTTCTGGTGAATTATAATCGCCGTTAGAAATTGTGAGTGCTTTTGGGGATTCTAGGTACTCATAACCAGTGCTGTGTCTTGCAATACCCTCAAGAATTGTGTGGAATTATAATGTATTTCACAGTAGTATAGCTAAATACAGCGAAGAATGTAACAAAAGATAATGCAACATCCCTCGTCGTGTCCCACCATTGCCACCGTTGCTCCCCCCACTACTGTTATTCTTGTCGTCACTTTGCTGCTCCACTGCTGTAATGTTCCTTCCTGGACGTTGGACTCGACTTGAGTCACGTGTGCCTGTTTGCTGCTGCAACCGCGTTGCAAGTCATAGGGGCGTTCGATGGTCGTCGATAATGGCAGATAGAGGTAAAGTGAACAGTGGCTGGACAGACTCCGAAAGCACACTGAAGAGGATGAAGGTGGAGGGACGGGTCTCCGAGGTCACACCAGCGAGCGAGAAGGTGATCGATGTGGTTATTCGCAAAGTGGATAGCGCAGTACTACTGGCCTGGCTCCAAAGAGGGAAGGTATTCACAAAGATATCAAGCTACCGCTCTAAGGCACAAGTAGCCCTCTACTTATAGTACTAGGGGAGCTTTGAAGCTCAGCCCTAACTCCGAAACCCTAATACGAGTAGCCAATGGCATAAGGCCCTCGAGTGGTATCAGTCATCCATCCATACAGTAGTCAGCGGTCATCAGTCATCTGCTATGTGGTATCAGTCATCCGAGTCTCGATTCGCACCATATTGCATCAGAGGCTAGACCAGCCCGGGCCCAAGCTCATCCGGGCTCTTCTGGACCAGTCGAGGCAGGTCACATGCCAGGGTCACGTGACGGCCATTCTTCAGGACCTATTCCCAAGGTTCCTGATAGCGATTCTGAGTCGGGGAGGGAGATCGATCGCTCACCAGACGCCCTGCTCTCGCGGTATTCTCTAGAGCTTCTATTGCTGCCCATACTCTCCCTTGCACTTGTGGGTCTTCTTCGGCTTGCCAATCCCACCAAGGGTCTTCAGGCGTGTTGGCGGATTCCACAAAGGGGATGTCGGTGGTCGGCGTGTAGTCACGTGGCAAATCACGTGCCAGCGAGGGTGAAACCGTGACAACTGCACCATCGATGCTCGTCGTCATCGCGTTGCTGTCGTCGCTCGGTTGTCGTTGTCACCGTCGTCGTCGTCTCTTCCACTTGCGTGGGTGCACACCCCCACGGCTGTGTCGCCGTCTTTGTTATCGGCGTGTGGTGGTTCACAGCGGCAATTGTGTGATTGAGGGTGCATGTAGGGCGGTGGCCTGGTGATGTCAATGATCAATGTGAGTACGATGTAATAAGCTTGAATGGATGGACTAATACTTGTTTTATTCTTTTGAATGAACATGGGCAGGCGCACGCCAGTCTGTCTAAGTGAAGTGATTAGTCAATCGAGAATGAAAGGGGTGGATGGGTTCAAGAGAAAATGTACTTACGAGCGGTCGTGACATGGTGGTCGTGGTTGAGGTGGCGATTGAGGTAGTGGTCGTCGCTGTCATGGTCATTATGTGCACACGGGGTCAATGGTGCATCTACCTGGATAGACTTGGGGACTTACCTGGGGAGCCTGGTTGCCCTGATTGCAGAGGCGTGACATACCAGGGAGGTCCTCGTGGTTGCAGTTGCGATGTTGATGTCCCCACCGTCATCGCTTGCTTTGGTGCACACCCCGCCATGGCTGTGTCGTAGTCATTGCTATGGGCGCGCGGGGCTCGCATTGGCGGCTTTGGCGATGTCGACGATGGTGGGTGTGCCAGATCAGCTGCATAAGGTGCAGTCAATGTCAGTACGTCGTGGAATATGAGCCGAAACCGACAGTACTCCAAAAGCCCAAAAATAAGCGGTGTCTTGTAGACACGGACGGCAGGCACACGCTGGTCTGTAAAAGGGTAATAACTGCTAGTTAGGTGCAAGGAGTGGACGGGTTCAAGAAACCGCAGAATTATGACAAGTATTGATGATGTGGCGACGGCTGGGGCGGTAGCATCAAAGGGCGGTGTCGGCGGACAATGTCTTCTGTGGTTGAGGACAGCTTGAGGTGCCATAGACGACTGCAGTCGTTATAGTGTGAGGCCACGGTGTGGCAGTGGGAGGACCTGCGATCAAAGCGAGTACAAGGCCACATCGACTAAAACACTTACTGTATTCCCCCCCCTTTTGCTTGCCTTTTTGTGGGGCTCAGACATTAGGAATGGGAGCGTGCTGACTGCCTCGAGTCATCATGGGAAAAAGAATATATGGAGGGTTAACAAGACACATCTTTACCGTCTTGATGCACTCTTGATGCGGGCTCAATGTGGGGGCCGCGAGGGCCATGTGAGAGATGAAGGCGGTGTGACGAAGAGGGAAGAGAGAAGTGAGCGCGAGTACTGTAGCAAGTTAGTGACGATCAACAAACGAACCCAACTTCCCACGCTCAGACCGATCAACAAACGAACGCGACTTCAGTTTTTTTTTTTGAACCCACATTTGCACGTATGCCAGTGAGACTTCTCCCCTGTACCGACTATTTTTCCAGTGCTGCAACAAACAATTGAAGTCCAGATCTGCACAGCACCAGCGTTCGCCAGCACACCACACTGCAACAGCTGAAGCCAACAAACTGGCTGCCCCCTTTGCATCCTCCTCGTTGTCGATGAGTGCTGTGCATTTCTACGTCGGAGTGGAGATGCACCTGACAACTCAAGAAATGGAGAGCCTACCGCTTGTCTTGTCGATGCGCCACGATCTTTGCAAGACTCTTCGTGTCGTCCCATTGTCATTGCCCTCGCGGCAGGCGATGGCATCACTATCTAAATGCTCCTGTGCCTCGTCCTGCGTTACCGTTTGCGCTCTTCTGTGTGCATGAGCTGCGCACCGCGCTTTGTCGTCTGCCGCTTCTTAATGTTCTCGTCAGCGTCGGCATCTTTAACCTCTACAGCTTTCTCTCCCTTGGACCGAGTCTGATCTTTCGTAACAAACTCATCGAAGGTGTGTGCGAAATCATCACCATTCACCATCATCTCGTCGAATGTGCCCCCATCGCTTCCATCCCTTAGCCCCCACACCCGCTGCCGCACATGATAGCAACTACGACAGTCACGAACACGCCGCTGACAATGAAGTGCATCAAGATTATTATTTTTTTCATATCGTTTCTCACTGATGTCACAGAGCTAGCCCGTGACCCCGCCTCCGTCCTTCGCCACACACAAGTCTACCACCACCATCCCGCCACGTGAAAGTCCTGCCCTGACGCCATGCCGTCGCGACACACAAGACCCGCCACCACGCCAACCCGCCGCCTGCAGTCCCCGTCGTGACCGCTCAAACACGGCGCGCAAGACCCCACCACCACCAACGCAGCGTGCAAGACCCCACCACCGGCGACGATGGCTGCAACGACGGCAGCAAGGACGATGGCGACGACGCTGGACACCAACGACACCGACGAGACCAACACCGGTGACAATGACGACACGAGGCCTGCGACCACAATGGTCACGAACGCGCGACCGGCGACGACAAACTAGGCATCGATCCAGTGCATCAAGATAAGTACTTATTCGTTTTTTTTTTGTTTCATACCCTGCCTCTCCAGTACATGCAAGAAGCGCGTCCCGCGCCTCACTCCCGTCCTTGCCGCCTCGCTACAAGTAGGCCCTTCACCAGTCCACCACTACCCTGTCACGACGCAAGACCCACACTGACGCCACATCATCACGACACGCAAAACCCACCACGACACCAACCTGCCCCGACGCCACCCCCAACGGCGTACGCAAGACCCACCACGACGCAACACGTTCCCTGCAAGCCCCAGCGTGACATCATCCAAACACGGCGTGCAAGAACCTGCCATCCCACCGCAACGACACCCCGACACAGCGCAGGCCCCCACATGCGAACCCGCCTCGTGCAAGCCCCGCCACGAGGTTACCCCTTGCAGCGCACATGTGGCGTGCAAATTAAATTGACGGTTTACGCTCATTCGAGCCCTTTGTAGTATACACTTACAACCATTTGTGAGGACTTGTAAGCCTGCTAGAATGACGACAATGTTGCAAGTGATTTACAACAGCCATTAGAACTATCTGAGTCCACAGATCATAAGTGCTTACCCTAGTGCCATCAGAATTACCTGGAAATTATAAGTGCTTACAAAGTAACTGCGTTTAACCTCGAGAATCGTAAGTGCTCGTTTCCTACCAGAATGATATATTGGGGTTGTAGGTAGTTATCATTTTGTTGTAATAATATCAGAGACTTAAATTCCACTAAATGCTACTATAATTCACATAAGCTATTTTCAATTTGATAAGGCGGTAAAAAATTTCCAAGTTTTTGCTGATGACAGGGTGCGCTACAGTGTGTGTAAAATGACATCAATAAATACACCCCCTACAAGCCATGTCTTCCGATCCCTCTTCCGAGTCCAACCTCCGATCCCTCTTTGAGTCTGCTCTCAGGGAATATGAAAATCTGGCAGGAACAAACTTGCTCAACAGTTCCCTCACCATCCAGCTGCAAAGCTGCGACTCTGCGGATGATATCTGCGCCGTCCTCCAAGGGCAAGCGCAGGCGTTCCGTAAATTTCGAGGGGACGATGGAAGACTCATCATGTGGCTCAAGCAGACTGTCCATGTCTTGCATGTGCTATCCACCAGCAGTGCTCTCGGTGAAGCCATCGGTCTAGTACGTTGAGAACTATCCGCTTTGGATTACCTTTTACAGTGTTTTTCTGACGCATTTATGCAGCCATTTCCGCCTGCAAAAGCCATCTTCGCCGGAATCGGTATCCTGTTCGCTGCATGTATCTTTTCTTCGGTCTCATCGGCAGGGCCCTTACGATGTCCATTGTGTTCAGGCGATTAAGGACGTCAGCGCTAGCTATGATGCGCTTGTCGACCTATTCGAATCGGCCGAAAACTTCCTGAGACGCCTCGATATTTATACTAAGATCCCACCGACGACGGCGATGACTGAAATCATCGTGAAAATTCTAGTCGAATTGCTTTCTACGCTTGCCCTTGCGACGCAGCAGGTCAAGCAAGGGCGACAAGTGTGTCTTTCTTATTGGTATATCGTTCCTGGCTCAATGTGACTAGAGAAGTTTGGAATGAAGCTCTTCGGAGAGAACGAGACTGAAGCGGTGCTGCAGAGGTTGGACCGACTGAACCATGAAGAGGCTCGGACAGTCGCGGCACAGACGCTGGAGGTTGTGTATGGACTTGTCAAGAATATGAAAGTGGCTGTGGATGGTGCGTGGCCCGTGCAGAGCCTGCAACTCATCGTACCCTGAGCATTGTCTCACAGGCGGAAATGCATCAATGGAAGATATTCGACAGGAGCTGGGTGTGCTCCGTTCGTTGCTAGAGCTTTATGCTTGCTAACCCTCGGCGTCAGTTGTGATGCAGCAAATGGCAAGCAGCATAAACAAGTCCCAACGTTCGTGATTTTACTTCCCCATTTCCGACCCGACGAATCCGACGATGTTAGCAGGTGACCAGCTGCAAGACAAATCCCGACAGTGGCTTTCTCCTACGGATCCGTCAACCAACTACAACATCGCGCGCGAGGCTTGCCACGACGGAACTGCGACCTGGTTCATTCAAGGCGCCACTTTCCGCGAATGGGAGGTGACAGGTTCGCTGTTCTGGATTTACGGAAAACGTATGTTTTTTTTTCGCACACCTTGTCTTCGCCCTTCCTGATAGCGAGTGTGCTCTGCAGCGGGCTCAGGAAAGAGCATCCTCTGGTGCGCATTGCACAGACTCTACTCGTTTCTGTTCACCGACAAATGAATTAGCTCAATTATCAAAGAAGTCACAAGGTTGTGCGATGCCGGGTTGGCCACGATGGCATATTTTTTCTTTGATTTCAAGGACACCGCAAAGCGGGACGCCCGTGCCGCGCTCTCATCACTTCTTGTCCAGCTCTGCTATCAATCCGATCCATGTTCCGACATTCTCGGTCGCTTGTTTTCGGGTCATCATTCCGGCACCAAACAGCCCAGTAATGACACGCTCATGAAATGTTTAAGGGACATGTTTGCACTCCCGAAGAATGGCCCAACCTACATCATCCTTGATGCCCTCGATGAGTGTCTTAAGAGCGCCGGCACACCCTCTCCTCGAGAATCGGTCCTGAAGCTCGTCGGATGGCTGACCAAATTGGGCTATCCCAACTTACATATATGCGTCACAAGCCGTCTCGAGGCAGACATCGAATGCAATCTTCGACCTTTGGCATCCCACTGCATATCGCTACACGACGAGAGCGGACAACAGGAAGACATCAACAAGTATATCATCTCTTTCATGAAAACGGACACAAATACGCGCAAGTGGAAGCAAGACGAAAAGGATCTCGTCATCAATAGACTCACCCAAAGTGCTAATGGAATGTGAGGCGTCCTGTCAGCTTTGTTTCCCGAGAAACTGAGATCGTCTTACAGGTTTCGATGGGTGTTCTGCCAGTTGGACAGCTTGCGTCGCTGCCTGCCGGGGCGCATCCGGCGCGCTCTGGGCGAGTTACCGAGTACCCTGGACGCGACATACGAACACACGTTACTGGACATCGATGAACAAAATTGGGCGTATGCGTACCGACTTTTCCAATGCATTACGGTGGCTTCTCGCCCTCTTCGCGTGGAAGAGCTCGCGGAATTCCTCGCATTCGACTTCGATGAAGGAGACAATCCCACGTTTGATGCGGGTTGGCGACCCGAAGACCCAAATGACGCAGTTCTGTCCACCTGCTCTAGCTTGATTGCGGTTGTCAATGTCGGCGATAGAACAATTGTTCAATTTTCGCACTTTTCGGTAAAGGAATTCCTGACGTCGAACCGGATTGTGCGAGGACGGGTCTCACGGTACTACATTCCTCTCGAACCGGCTCATTTAATGATCGCACGCGCTTGTCTCACTGTCCTGCTTAGCCTGGACGGCAGGCCAACCAGGGTTAACAAGACTACGATCAAGAACCTTCCTCTTTCGTTCTACGCTGCTCGATACTGGGTGGATCACGCGAAGTTCAGGAACGTGTCACTTCATGTACAAGATGCCATTCAACGAGTCTTCGATCCCACCAAACCATATTTTTCAACCTGGACCTGGTTAAGAGACTACGACGTGAGGAGGGAGTCGATTCCAGAAACTCCGTCAATTCCTAGAGTGCCATCACTGCACCGTGCCGCGCGAGATAACCTTGCCGATGTAGCAGAATGGTTAATCACGTCGCGCTCGCAGGATCCAGACGAGCTTCATGGTGGAATGACACCATTGTATTATGCGATCGGCCATGGCAACCTGAAGTTCGCCCAATTACTCATCAAGCATGGTGCCGACGTGAACGCTCAGCGTGCTCTCGGTTGGCGTCCTTTGCTTTTTGCGTCAATCGATGGGCGTCTGGAGATTTTGCGTTTACTCGTTGGGAGCGGTGCAGACGTCAATGCTCGAGATGACGACTGGACCGCACTCTATTTAGCTGCCGAAGAAGGGCATCTGGAAGTAGTACGGGTTTTACTCGAGAACGACGCAGATCCCAATGTGCGGCGGTGGAATGGAACTCCACTTTATCGGGCGTTGGTGGACGATCACTTAGAAGTTGCGCAGCTGTTGCTCAAGTATGGCGCCGACATAAACTCCCCGGATCTGTCTGGCGAAACACTGCTGCACCTGGCATCGAAGAGCGGCGATAAGAAGACTGCACAGCAGTTGTTGGAGCGTGGCGCCAATATCCATGCAAGGAATGGCAAAGGCAAGACACCATTGCAGGTTGTAGCATTGGGGGGAAAGTATCAAGATACTGTCCAACTCTTGTTGCAGTATGGCGCCGAGAATACATAGGCTCGCATCCATAGTCACTGTACGGGCGATAGAACGCATAGGTGTCTCAGGTCTTTGCGGCTTGGCACAACATGTAGGCAGTGTTTTTGTGTTCATCAATGTGACGGGCGAACGTTCATTTCACGCTTCTGGGATCGTCTGAAACATCAACGTAGCAAATTGTCAGTGTAGATATTGATGCGCTGACCCATTTCTCTCTCGTGGGGCGTCATTGAGCTTGCGTCTTCAGATTGTCGACGCGAGCGTTTTGGTACGTATGCTGGCCTCCCGCGTAACGACCTGATGCGGTTTTTCCGAGCAGTACGTTCCACCCCCAAGCAGTTCTCTACACCATCGCAGAGCGAGCAGCGAAATTGATCACTGCGGACTGAGATCAATTCGTCGCTCATAACACTCGCCCGTATCTCCGATTGCTCGCACGGGCTGCATCTACCGCCTTGCAGTTCCTCGGGCACGCTATAGAGTACACATAGATTGGAACGCTAATAAAATCTACTAAATCTTTGTCGTTCTACGAGAGGTTGTGATGAAATTAGTGGTTGGGTAGCGTCACGCTAGACAGGACCAACACATGCTATTCTTTGCCAAGCCCCACGTCTCAATCGTCTTGGCGAACCCCAGCATGGCGCCAAAACTTCAGACGCGTTGACTATCGTTACTGCAGATGGTGGAACGTGTTGGCGCCTAGCTCTTTATAACTGTGTCGTTCTAGATCTATATGTATGACGATATTTGATGAGTAGTGTTTCTGTGAACTGTACATTCTTGCGATCTTCGAAAAGTACCGTCCGCGGGTCTACCTTTCCGTGAGGGTCGAGTTCGATTGCATGTTTCGGATTCGTTCCGGTGCCGAACGGCCGAGTAAAGCCGAGTCATGAAATGTTTAGGGGCCCTCGCCGATGAGCGAAGGCATACCCCCTCCTCGAAAATCGGTCCTGGAGCTTGTCAGATGGCTGACCAAATTGGGCCCTACGTGTATGCGTCACTAGCCGTCTCGGAGCAGACATCAAATCCAATCATCAATGTTTCAACCCATTCCAACCATGTATCGCTGAACGAGAGTAGACAAAAACTAACGGCAAGACATCAACAACCTCAATCTCTTTCGTGGACAGACAAACACGCGCAAGTGAAAGGAGAAGGAAAAGGAGCTCGTGATCAGTAGACTCCTAATAGAATATAAGCCCATCAGCTTTTCCCCGAAGAGAAACCGAGGTTGTCATACAGCTGGCAGAACATCTATCGATGTTCGATGGGTGTTCTGCCAGCTGTACAGCTGCCTGCCCGCATCCAGCGTGCGCTGGATGAGTGGATGAGTTTCCTGGTTCCCTCTGGACACGATATACGACCAAGTATACGAACGCACTGTAACGCACATCGATGAATAAAATGGTGAAGGAGTGGATTCGAGGTGGGAAGACCCAGTTCTGTCTCCGAGCTCGAGCTTGATGATCGCAGTTGTCGATGTCGGCACTGCAGTTGTAAATTTTTTTATATACTTCTCGAATCCGGGCCGGATTGTGCGAGGATAAATCTCAGGGTACCGTGACCACATCTACGGTCCTGCTCCGCCTTGGACGGTAGCGTTAAGAAGGTCACGGTCAAGAACCTTGCGTTTTACGTTTCTCAGTATTGGATTGATCACGCCAAGTTTCGGGGATGTGTCATTGCGTGCACGAGACGTTATCCAACGAGTCTTTGATCCATTTTTTAACCTGGACCGGTACCACTTTGTCGGCGTGGGTGGAGATGTGGACACGAAGAAGTTGCGCAGTTGTTACTCAAATATAGCGGCGACGTAAACGCCCTAGATAAGCCCGGCGAAACTCTGCTGCACTGGGCATCGAGGAGTGGCAATCAAACTATTGGGCTCAAAGTGTTCCTGTCGCGAAGATTTGTGCTCGCTATCTTTTTGGAAAAACAACAGATAGATTTATTACACAGGAACAGAAAACTCAGGCGAATGCTCAAGCACGCGCCTGTCATGGTATTGTACTGGAGCAGGAGAAAAAAGGTTCAGATGGACAGACCACGGATCAGATCCGACAACGCACCATATGGGAGTGAAACAGTGGGGCAAAGAAGACGCGCATAAGAGTGAGTACTGCTCGGGGTGGATCTTCTCCGGGAGGCTGTGCTCTATATTCGAATTTGATGAGCCCGGGGTGATAACAAGTTGAACAACTGTCACCTCATCTGGCCTCGACACGCACGCCCACGACCCCATGGAGCGTAAGAGGACCTCCCATAGTCTTCGAGGGGTATCTTGCAGACTATCCAGCTCGTGCTCAAGGAGGTCGTACACGAGTTCGCAGACGTCCTGATTGGGTCGTTCGCGCGGAGAAAGTGCGAAGGTCCAGTTCCGATCGATTTTGCCGGAACCGCCCGCGGGGAACACCTTGAAGCGGGTCCCGAAATGTCGGTTGTACACGGCGACCCACAGCGCACAGAGCGTGCAGACGTCGTGAGAGCTGGCGATGCGAACCGCCGCGGGCTTGCGTGGGTCATACTCGTCGAGGGAGGGATCGAGGATAGCTCGGTTGCAGGACGTGATCAACCGTAGTTCTGCGTGGATACGGGGAGTAGAGACGGGGACCCATTGACGCCAGTTCGTGAGTTTCGCGCGAAGCGTCGACTCTGTCCAGCGCGCGTCGATCTCCCGCACAACCTCCAACGGTGTGCGCAGGAGGAAAATATCTTCCACGGACTCGGGCTCACCTCCCACTACAGCCCAGACGTAAGGAAGTGCGTCCCCCTTTCGGGGCAGCGTCGGTCTCATATCGAGCAGGCTCGTTGCGCCCATCAAATACTGCGCCACTTTGTAAAGCCGTCGCTCGAGGATGGCCATGGGTTTCGAATACACGCTCCTGCGAGCGGACCACGATATGAAACGGGTGGACAGCATGAACGTGGACATGTTCAAGACGTCCAGAAAGCGGTCGCAGTCATGATTCGAAGGCGGATCGGAGAAGGGGATGCTCGGAGCGACGGCCCTTGCAAGTGCGTTCAGAACTTTGACATACAGTCTAGGCAGAGGGATCTCCCCAAACTTCACGTGCATGACCGGAAGGAGCTCTCTCGCCCTCTTGCGCAAGTCATTGTGCGGCCAGTTGTATCTGTGGACTAGGCGCTTTATGGCAGGTAAACACTGGGCGATCGACTTTTTCAGCTTCACGAGGCGTCTATTCACTTTCCGCGACGACGACACGAGTGTGAAGAGCAGGAGCGCCCGCTCCGAATCGGCAGATGCCGCGAGCCGGAAGAACTGGCGTGCTCTATCTTCGTCGGCCAGTGTATGTCTCCGGTTGGTGGCGAGAACGAAGGTGAAATTTGATACGTCGCGCTTGTCTAATGCCACCGCGACCGTATCGCCGCGCGTCTGTCCCACGAGAGATAGCGCGACGAGCTGCAGCATGAGCGTCTCGTCGTCCTGGACGGCTAGGCGCCCGCGCCTGCTTCCTTGCTCGGCGAGACGCCCCAGCCCCTGGTCGTAGAGTGCGCACGAGGAATTGTCTCCCCTCTTCCTGAGCAGTTCCAAGACTTGCAATTGCTCGCTCAATTGGTTCTGATCTAATTACCCGTCGTGAGCGCAAGGGCGTAGCTACGCTGTGAAGCAGTAGTGGGAATTGCGCACTTCGGGCTAAAGAGTGCGACATTGCATCGTCGCGTCAAACGAGATATTGACCCAAAACCCGTTGATGGTTAGCTCGTCGGAGTGTTAACAGATAGGTGGTGCAGAGAAGGAAGAGATAGGGGGAAGAGCCAGTGAAGTGACACAAACCTCTGGTGGCGGAACATGGGCGGCCTAGAAATGCACCAGGGGTGACCTGGCCCAAATACCGGATCGCATGAACCACAAGCGGTGACTGTGCGCATTCCGGGTCCCTCCCGAGGAAATCGTAAGTTACTTGATAAGTTCCGCCTCATGCATTACACGCGTTGCCGTATCTCCCCGACAGATAAGCAAATGTGGTTGAAACAATTCATTTGGTTGTAAAGTGTTATGAACGAATCAAACTGAGACCAAAACCAACGTAACGGAAACCGCAAACAACGGACAATTCAATTTTGCAAGTGAGAAAGGGTGCACGTGCCTCCTCACTTTTCTATAGCACGCTCACGGCTTTGCGCCTCGGCTAAACTGAGCTCAAGGGCGAACCGGAGTTCCAGATCTTCGACTCTGCCAATCCTTTCCGCTTCGCCTTCCCAATTTGATCCGGGTGTAGATGGGGTCACCAGACTGCTTGGTCCTGTAGGGGATGCGGAAGACCCTGTGCTTGGTAAGGGTTTGCGCCATGCGTTTTGTTTTGTGGGCGTAGAAGTGGAAGTGGAAGTCTGCTTCGAAGAGGCGGCCCGGGAGGGGGTTGGCCCGAGTGTCGGCTGGGAACGAGATGGCGAAGACCACACGCTTCTGGGGGACCGCGAGTCCGAGGGGCTGCCCGGTAATCCTCCTGCCTTCTTCGGTTCAGGATGGAAGCGGGGCGAGACTTGCACCTTGACATTAGAAGTCGGGGGTGGCGCCAACGGCATAAGCCGTCTATGGGGGCTCGAACTAGGGGGTAGAGGTGGAGAGTGACGATCTAAAGGGGACGAAGACAAAGGAAACGAGGGGTCGGACCCTGATTGGCGCCCAGAGCTGTCGTCAGACTCGAAGACCTCCTGTTCTCCCGCGTGCTCGGTGCGTCGTTGAACCCTCTGTAGTTCTTCATCCCGGCTCAACATGAGGGTGTACTCCACAGCCTCCCTCTCACTTAGTCCGAGAGCCTGAAGTTTTTTCAGCTGTTCGCGCTCGGGGCCAACGGAACGCCAGGAAGTATGAGATTCTTCTACGAGACGGCTCTTGGCCTCTGCAATTTCGTTTCTCAGCTCCACTTGCTCTGTAAAATATTGTGAGATGTCTACACCGTCAAAGGTTGCTCCCCAAGACGTACTGAACCCTTTCTTGCGGGTGTGTTGCTTCCCCTTGCCCTTGGTCTTCAGGGTATCTTTGCTACCGGGGGTGAAACGCCCCGAGCTCCATGCCAGTACCTCGCTGCCAACGATAGCCACCAAAGCCTCCCCTACGAGTTCAATCTGCCCTACGTCATTATTCATAGGTGCAGCAATTGATCTTAGGGTTTCCAATGTGAGCAAGTCGAGGACCCTGATCGCCCCACGAGCTGAACCCGCAGCAATGACGAAGGCGTTGATAGCCAGGCTGGTTACGTGGGCATTTGCAAAGACGTCAGCGTGCCGACTGCCTAGAAGAGACTCGCTTGAGGGGGAGGTGTTGCCCCAATCGTAGATGCTGACGAAACCGAGCTGGGTGCCCGCTATGACGAAGTCCTGTTCGGTATGGTCGTCTGAGAACGCCGGTTGAATGCAACGGATGCTGCCGTACGCGGGGTTGCCGAAAACGTCGGCAGTCACTTGTTTGCTACGTAGGTTCACGGTGCAGCGGTAGAAATGGGCGCTATCCACACGGCAAACGAGGACAGATAGCCTCGTGGAAGACTTGACTTGAGGGAGAAATGATAATATGTCCGCTGACTGTTGTGTTTGAGTGAGCGCTACGTCTGCCTTTGATAGTTCACGTGTTGAGATGCAGAACTCGTGTATGATAGGCGGAGGGGTATCGACAGGGCTGAGGGGCATATTAAAACCCGACAGGACGATGATGTCGCCGCTTCTACTGGCAGCCACCACCAAACCGTTATCGAGACCTTCAACAACCCTGACAATTGCATCCGACTCTGGGCCTAGCAAATGCCTTTCGGAGGTCCAGAAACAGCAGAAGGGTGTCGTGGTCCAAACCTTTACTCGCCCGTCAGCGCCAGCTGTGACGAAGGCGCCACCGTTGGCAGCCCAGGTTCCATCAAGCACCGCATTATCGTGTTCTTGATGTACTAAACTCGTCTGAATGAGAGCAGGGGGAGTCCCGCTCATGGTGCGAAGGTGGGACACGATAGACACGCTTCCATCCCGCCTTCCCCAGATGACCTTGGCAGTAGTGTCATCGGAAGAGAGGTTGCACACACTGATATTTGGCGTGAGTTCGATGCTTGGATTGTCATAGCTCAATCCGGGTGGAACCCCAGTTGCGTTGAGGTATCCCCGTAAGACCTCGCCCGTGAAAGGAGACGAGCGGGCGACAAGGCCATACTGGATGGAGGCACTGAGGAGCGCGCGATCTGGCATGACGTGAATCGCAGATATGGGGGCGTGAAAAGGGTCATGTAATATGGGAGCGTTTATGGAGAGTGACCAGAGCCTGAAAGACGAGAGGTGTAAGCTTTCGGAGGTATCACGATAGATGTTCGCGTTTACCTCCTAATAATGTTACGGCGTGTGAATTCGTGCCTCCACGTTCTTCCGGTCGACCTGAATGTCAGTGGTCTGAAATCATTCAAGGCGCTCTCTGGCGGTATGCCAAAGAATTGGCAGACAAAGGCGCGGTGCCACGTATTGTCGTCACAGAGGTGTTCATAGAATTTCAGACACGTCTGTGAGAAGAAGAGGAGGGACGGTAGGTCGAGGAATGATGTGATATGAGTGAGAGTCTCTGAGGGAAGCAAGAGGAGCGGTGAAGAGAGACGGCCATGTTGAACAGTCGGTGTGAATTCACGATAAGCTGCGCTGGGGATAGAGTTGTCTTTCTGGGAAATACTCTTGGGGTCTTTGCGCATAAAACGGGAAAGCTTGGCAAGAAAAGGTTGTTAACACGCAGAAGAACTACGTGCTTGCTCGTCGTCGTACGGGTCAACGGGATCAAACGGATGAGTCAAGTCAAATCCCGTGCCACGTGGTGATTCTCATCTAATCGAATCTTTGACAACGACAACGACAACCCAATGGACATCAACTTTAGGAAGATCGACGTTGATGCTTACGACGAGGACGTACTGCTCGAGACAGAACTATACGACCCTGACCCTCGCGAACCACAGCAGGTCGTCGAAGACGCAAAGGCAAAAGCCACCGCAGTCAGAACTTCACTCGCCAAGTGAGCGACCACCATCTCCGCCGCCCGTGCGCAGCTCATCGTGCCCTTCGGATCAGAGGTGACACTGTCGGTGCTCTAGTCACCATTCTCGGTAACCCCCCTTACGGCCCCAACGTCGACGAAGCCAAGGTGACTATGGATGAACTCGGCATGGCACGATCCCTGACCGTGGCTCCGCTCCAGAATCTCACGCTGCAGACGGTTGTGACGGTGCTTAATAGCACCAAGTCGACGGACATACCGAATGTGGTCAAATTGCTCCCTGTAGAGGCGCAAGACACTCTCATGAAGTACTTATACAAGGGCATGGGTTTACCCGGTTGGGGAGACGTCAGCGGGAGCGTCCTGCTGGGTTGGCACGAGAAGGTGTGCTGAATGCCACGCCTGTCCACGTTCATCTTCTTTCTGACCCAACATTAGCTAACAGAGGTCGCAGGGACCGGATGTATCGTTAGGGCCATGACGGACCGCAGATTGGTATGAATGATCCCTACAGCTACGCTAACTTAAATGAAAAGGGCCCGACTCATTGTGATGTATAAATGCGTAATCGTCACGCCAGCAACGAAGTTACTCATCTGGGGTATCCTGCATGCTGTCCACCCGGATCCTTCATTTACCACGAACGTGCACCTGTCCGATCGTTGGATCGATACATCCAGGCCGGTGATACGAGTCGGCCAAGGTGAAGTACCCCCTTTTCCCGTTAGGATCAGGGTTTCCATGCGAACTTGGAGTCGAGGGCAGTGCACCTGCTGTCCCAGACGTTGGCGAGGAACACGTGTAGAGGTATCACGACTACTAACCCCCAAACAATCCCCATGATTTACGGCTCACTTCACGCCCGTTCTTTATCGAACTGACTAACCAACCAACCGATCCGGCCCAACGAAGCGCCGTTTGCGTTAAGATTCCTCACCGCTACCTCGAGGCCCCCTTCCTGACATACATAAGAACGTACGAAATGGGGGCGAAAACTGACAATATCCCCATAGAAATTTACGCCCGATACTCTCTACTCTCTGTCCTCTAGTACTTCCGCTATGCTCGACGCATTCAAACTAAAAGAATTCGACCTTGAGCCCGTCTTCAGCTCTTGGAAGAACCCACCACGATTTCTCGGAAACCCGAAGAAGGACCCGCCGGTTGAGACATGGCTGGAGCAAGTGAAGCAGGGCTGTCAAGAGCGCAAGATTCCGAAGGAGTACTGGTACAAAGTTGGCCAGCGCTTTCTCGGAGACAAGGCACGAAAACGCCTTGACGAGCTCAAGGAGGTCCTGCGCAACCTCCACGGCGGGAACTACAAGTGGGACTGGAAGAAGTTCAAGATCGCATGAAGAACATGGGCTGTGCGTCACTCGCTTCTCCAACCCCTCTTCATCCGATTGACTTTCCTGATAGGGGACATCGATGATAAGAGACCGAATCGATCAAAGTCGAGAGGAAAGTCCACTGGTTTATGGTGGATCGCCGACGAGATAAGCAAGAGGTTTCAGAAGAACCAGCAGAGATAAAGTCGAGCGACAAGAAAAAAACCGGCGGGTGGCGCGCAGGGCAACGGTCAGCGAGAGCCCGACGATCGAACACAAGTCCTTCCCCGTCCCCGAGAAGGCCGAGACCGATAAACCGCTGTCGAAGAGGAGGGCCACCTGGCTTCACCGTGACCCCTCGACTGCCTCCACGGAGAGCGCTTGGGAGGTCGTCAAGCCCGAACCCACGACGAGCACCTCGTCGAGTTTCTGGAAGCTACACCTCGCCTCGTCTTCCACAAACACGCCCGCACCCGCCGCCTCCAACGTGCCCACCTCATCGACCGTCGTCTCCACTACCGCAGCGCCGTCCGGCGAAGGTGCGTCCTCCAGCCCCTCCTCCTGATCTGACCGATTAATTAAAACATCCCGCAGTGACCACGACCGAGGCGCAGGCGCCCCTCTGGCTGCTGAACGCCACCAACGCGCTCGAGTTCCTCACCTCGGAGCACCCAAGGTGATGACGGACGCTCTCGGCTGTCCTCATCACCGTCGGCAGCCTCCCCGCGCTCCCGGTCCATCTCCACCGCCGCGGGCGGCCACGCTACTCGCCTCGCACGCCGTGCAGGCCGCCGGCGCGATCGCGGTCGGCGTCGGCAACTGGCTCAAGGCCGCACAGGACTCGGCTGCCGCAAAGGCCGTGGTCGACTCGCAGCCCGGCGGACACGCGGCCATCGAGGAGGTCGGGCAATCGTCGATGAGGTGACGCGAGGTGGGCCTCGTGGCCGTATTCGTTCGGACATGTTTCACCCCCCACCCGGGCCAGCTGCGACAAAGTGGCAGACGGAACCGGTGGTGTTTGCAGCCCGCCTGGCAGCTCTGCCTGCCCTGCTGCCTGACACATCACTTGGTTCGGTGCACGAGGGGGTCTAGTCTATATATTGCTTTTCTCTCGCGCGGCACACACACACACGTGGTTTACGTCTACTTTAATGGTACTTATGTAGGAATAGGAAAATGCACATGATCGAAACAACTGGCGTCGTGGCGTGGCGAAAAAAATGACGCAGGCGACGGACGTGACAATACGTGTCAGATGGATCAACATGCTGTCGGCTCGTGGCTGTTTTGCAGCACTCGGGGCATCTCAGCTGCCGCTTCGCGGCTCAATATTACAACCGTCGGACGGCGTCGGACAGTGCGGCATAGGGGGAGCGGATGAATCGATGAAGCTTCGCTCGATTTGACATGGTTCGACGCACAGGACGAACGACAAGCTCACCTGCTGATGGATTTTCCTTTTGCATTGCCTGCTTTAGCCCATCCTGATTGACAAATTCGGGCCGCATAGGTAACATGCCCCTACGAGTTCCCCTCCCTCCTCACGCTTTGACAGCGACGAGCGACGCTGCCCAGCTACCTAGCCTAAATAGCGTGATGACTTGAAGACACAAGAGAAGCCTTCTTCTTCAACACGCCGTCTCCGTCTCCATTACTGGCAACCGCGGTGTTCTTTCAGCTC